>QLTV01004393.1:307045-317918 GCA_003457575.1 Thermophis baileyi
TGAAGCTATTCTCCACAGCACCTGAGGGTAGGACTAGAAGCAATGGGTGGAAACTAATCAAGGAGAGAAGCAACTTAGAACTAAGGAGAAATTTCCTGACAGTTAGAACAATTAATCAGTGGAACAACTTGCCTCCAGAAGTTGTGAATGCTCCAACACTGGAAGTTTTTAAGAAGATGTTGGATAACCATTTGTCTGAAGTGGTGTAGGGTTTCCTGCCTAAGCAGGGGGTTGGACTAGAAGACCTCCAAGGTCCCTTCCAACTCTGTTATTCTATTCTATTCTATTCTAAAATCTATATTTTTGATTCTTCAGGTTTTGTTTTCTTCTTTCCCTGGTGATGAACTGCTAAAGGTCTTCTTGTCAACTATTAGGTAGTTATGGTTATATAAATATCTCTTTGATAGCTTGCCCAGCCATCTGCTACTAAACCACTCGTTCTGCTGTGCAATGAAGAACTTTGAAGAAGCAGTTCAGTAGTCCCAAAGGTGCTTTTTCAAAAGGCAACTGGACTTTCTGGTTTTTCTTTGAAAACATTTTGTTTCTCATCCAAGAAGCTTCTTCAGCTCTGGCTGTACTTGACTGGAGGGTGGGGAATGGAAGGATTTATGAAGAATTTCATAAATCCTTCCATTCACCACCATCCAGTCAGAGCAGAAACGTTTTCAAAGAAAAACCAGAAAGTCCAGTTGCCTCTTGAAAAAGCACCTTTGGGACAGCCATGACCTGGATGACTGAGAAGCTCCATAGACACAAGCAGCTCAGTAGTTCTTCTTTCTCCATTTGTAGGTTTCAGGGACGATTGTCTCCAAAATTCAAGAATCTCCTAAAAGACAAAGAAGAATCAATGGGTATGTTACTATAGGTGTCATGTGACAATTTAATCAGATCTGGGTAATTTATTGTATTTAAGTATACTAATAAGTAGTCCATCTTATGAAGTAATAACTGCCTCCAATAACTTTGATTTTTTTTTAACTTAATAGAAAGAAAATATATGGGTTATCTTTTGAGCAATAGTTATACAAATGTTAAAATTAGTCTCTGTCCTTTTTGTTTCCTTCTTTTATATTTTTTCACACTGTCTTCTTCTCATCTGCCCTCCATTTCAGTGTATTGATCTTTTATTTTGGTATTTGATCTCTGTCTCACTAAGTTCAATCATATTCTTCTAATCTTGTGGTTCTCTTCATCCTAACGCATAGAAAATGTGCAGCAGTACACATAGATACACACTTTCTCTTAATACTAGAATACACAAGTATCCAGTGAATATGAATGAACGATAATTCAGAATAGAGATACTAATAGCTACCTAGCTACAAGCTTTAAAGGAGGACTAGTAAAGCTATGAATAGCATATGATAGAATATGCAGCTATCAATTATCATCATATCAGCACTGCTCTTGGACATCATAAGCAAGTGATACTGCCATATATTTGAGGAATTATCCTGCCAATCTGTGGTTATTGAGGTTAGAGAATGCTAAAGCAGAAAGACTGGAACCAAAGTAGACCTCTAATATAATTACTGACTATTACAAGCAAAAGCTTCTTAGATAATAAAGATTGCCATGTCCCTAAATCCATGCAAATTTGTTTGGCAGGGGAGAAAAGTGAATCAAAAGCAACTACCAGCTATGCCCCTGATTCTCAACTTCCCAGGTAACTATTAAGGAACTCTGCAGATAGGAAAACAAATGTTGAAGGAGCCTCCATATTTTAGAGGAGGTTTGCTTTCTGACTGGAAAATGTATCTCTGTATAGCCCAGACGTTTTATGCTTGCTCTTCGTTCTTGAGGTACCAATTGTTTCTTTGCAGATCAATTGGTTCCTTTCAATAATGTTCTTTTTCAGACTGCTTCATATTCAGTATTCCATTTGGCCCACAATTAATCCGCATCATATTATTTGGAGTGCCCATGCCTTTTTATGATTGGTCCACCACCATAATAAGGTTTACTTAGGCCATTTCCTCACTTATTTGCCTTACTAGCACAATGTGTTTTTGATAATACCATATTGTAAGCTACTGTTCATCTACTGTATATCAGTGTTTCTCAACCTTGGCAACACTACGATTTATAGATTTCAACTCCCAGGATTCCCCAACCAGTATCCCCAGTACAAGTACAACCTCCCTAAAATATCTCATGTTTCTTATTTTAAAAAAAAAAAAAACTCTAGGAAAATTGGACAAATATATCTTATCTTGAAACTGTTCGGGTGAAAATATGTAAAATGAAATACAATTTCACTTTATATCTCATCATTTTACCCATAAGGCAACTAACAAATATAGTTAATAATTATGTCTGATCTCCTCCATATAATGATTCCATAGTTCCATCTTGGTCAGTTTGCCCACTACCATCCTGCAATCAAAGTCCAGAGAAAGACTGCCAAGATGATGAAAAGACTGGAAACTAAGTTCTACAAGGAATGGTTGAAAGACCTAGATAGGTTTAGCTTGAAGAAGGTTGAGAGGGGACATAATAACCTCTTCAGGTATGTCAAAGCTATCACATGGTAGAGGGTCCAGATTTATTCTCATTTGTTCCAGAAGCTGAGATTTGAATCAATGGGGGGGGGGAACCCTTTAAGCATGTAGAAACAGATAAGACATCTGGAAAACCTCCTTCATAGTAAGAACTGTCACTCATGGAACAGGTTACCCACACAGAATAAATAGTTCCTTCATCTTCACTGGAGGTTTTCAACCAGAGGCTGAATAATCATCTGACAGGCATAGCGTAGTGTTCAGGGAGTTGGACTTCATGACCGCTTAGTTTCCTTCTAACTCTTGGATTCTATAAATATGAAAACTAACTCAAAGTATGATGAAAAAAAGATCAGTAAGGTAGATAGTTAATAGAAATGTGAGGACCAGCCCTTGCCAGGGTTGATCATATTGGTCTGGTCTGGTAAAGAAATCATTATTAGTTTTCATATTTACAGGAAAATATGGGGCACAGGAGACTTTGAATTCGGCAAACCTCTTGGGAAAGGGAGATTTGGAGCAGTCTACTTGGCCAGAGAGAAAAAGACCCACTTCATCTTGGCTTTAAAAGTCATATTCAAGTCTGTCTTGGAGAAAGCTCAGCTGGAACATCAGCTTCGAAGAGAGATAGAAATCCTAAGTCACCTCAGGTAACCCAGCTGGAATGGCATGGGATGAATGTTGAGCTCTTAGTTGGATGGAGTTATCCTTGTCCTGTTGCCCCTTTACCTCTATCCTTTGGAACTAGATGATTGGAAAATATGGGTTTAGAAACAGTTACTTGAAATATAAACATAGAGCATAGCTTGAGGCACAGCATAATGTTTTAGCATACAGCCAAAATCCACTGCTCGCCATCCCTTTGGAGCAAGATAGTCAGTATTCCCAAACGTTGAAAAGATACACATGAAGATCTGTGCAGAATAGTTTTGACATTGCCTCAAGATCGGGATGGTTTCTTTATTCTACCACTACTCTGTTTCAGCACGAAAGCTTCCATGAGTATTCAGAACAAAGCAGTGTAGCTGCTCTGAAGTGAAGTGCCACTTAGCTGCTTCAACTCAAGCTTTGAAGCAAAACTTCCTTTAAAAATTGTACTGCATGACCCTAATGCAGATTCCAAATTCATGCAGGCCCCATTGGCCAGGATATTCTGGCAGGTGGGGGTCCAGGAGAAGAGCCTTCTGTGCTATTACACATCCCCGTTAGAATATCTAGACTTTTAAAATGAAAAGTAGTTTGTCCCTTTCCTCGAATGGGAAGTGGACAGATCATCCCCTAACCTTTGTCGGCTATCCTTGGGACAGGAGTGTCTTATCAACATTCCTTTCCAAAGTCAGTTTTCTTAATAAGGCCTTTTGGACTACCAATCACAGTTTGTGCCTTTCTTCCCTCTCCCCACCCCCCCAAATGCTGTCTCTAGACATCCAAACATTTTAAGAATGTATAACTACTTTCATGATCGGACACGGATTTTTCTGATGCTGGAATATGCTCCAGGGGGAGAGCTGTACAAGGAGTTACAAAAAACCCATCGATTTGACGATAATAGAACAGCCACTGTAAGTACTACTCTGTTAGACGAATATATTTTTGTTGGAACCAAGATGTAAGAAAAGCACTGAACGTGTTAAAATCTATACATAATTGGATTAATTACAAGCAATCATATTTGTCTGAGAAACCAATGATCCCAGAATTGGGTAATCGAGAGTGGGATGGGGGGGGGGTAGTGCAACCATCCTCGCTCTCCTTGACCTCTCACTAGCCTTCGATACCATTAGCCATTGTACAGTAGTGGCCAAAATTGTGGAAACCTTTTGGGAAAAGTGTATTTTCTAAAACTAGCTAATAACACCACTTTTTTTGGAGTAGTACCATAAAATTATATATCAATGGAAAGATAATTTAATCAAGAATGTAATGCAATAACTTATATGAAGGATTTGCTATTAGAATAGCGGTTACAGTATAAAGAAGAAAAGTGAAACACATACAAAAACGAGAAAATTACACAAAAATTATCACCATAGAAAAAATGAGATATACAAAAATTATCACCATGTCAGTTAATACTTAGTTGGGTAACCTTTAACATGAATTACGGCCTTACAACGTCTTCCCATGGAGTGAACCAAGTCTTTTAGTTCTGCAGCTGTTATAATGTGAAGCCAAGATTGAATGATTGCTTCTATTAACTGGGTTTTATTGCTGGGTCACTTCTGACTAACAAGTTTCTTTAGTCGGCTTCATAGATTTTTCAATTGGGTTAAGGTCTGGGCTATTCCCAGGCCATTCCAGCAGTGGAATATGATTATCTTGAAACTCCAAAAAAAAGGTGGTGGCATTAGCCATCAAACCTCAAAAAATACACTTTTCCCAAAAGGTTTCCACAATTTTGGCCACTACTGTATGCTTTTGAGTCAGCTATGGGGGCTGGGTAGCATGCACTCATGAGAAGAAAACTCCTTGGTGTGAAAGTTATATCTATAGTATCTATATTATAAGCTAATGTGCTGGAAATCCAGATCCGAGATTAATTACCTGCTATATTTTAACACATGATGTACCAAAACAGTACATTGAAGAAATATCTGATGCTCTGATGTACTGCCATGCTCGGAAAGTGATCCACAGAGATATCAAGCCTGAAAATCTCCTTTTAGGATTAAGAGGGGAGCTGAAGTTGGCGGATTTTGGATGGTCAGTGCATACTCTTTCACTAAGGTAGGTTGCTTGCATTTCTTTATAAAGAAAAAACAAATAGGAGAAATGGCCTATAAGCGAAAGTCTTTGCATGGTGAATTTGGGACTAGGAGAGCATTTCAAATTCTGGAGCATAGATGAAGATCTTTTAAGCTATCAGCTCTCCGCAAGGCTAAATAAACCAATTTTATTTAAAATATGAGTGTGTTGTGTATGACAAATCAGACAATTAATCCAATTAAGAATGTTCAAACCTGTTTCCTTCTTTACTTTATCCATGCACTAGCTGATACCCGTGCTTCGCTACGAAACTACCGGTATGTGATGGGGCTTGATAAATTGACACTTAAAGCTTGAAAATTAATGAGTAGTTAAAAAAGGGACTGTATTATTTCATTAGAGATGGTAAGCTAAGTTTCTGTTACAGATGAAGACATTATTTGCATAGCATAGACTTTAAATTCGTCCCTCAGATGAATTGCTCAGGACCTCCCTGTAAACAACATTCCTGGTTTTGCTCTCTGGCTGGAGGATGACCAGGCTGTCAGGTGAACTGACTCTGGAACATGCCACATAGAACTGGCCATGGGAGAAACAGGCAGCTTCCCTTACTTGTGTTTTCCTAATTGCATCTGTAAATCTTTTCCTCCATTTTTTGCCTCTTTTCCCTTTAACTGGTGTTACAGTAGAAGGAACAGATTCGTCTGAACTGAGGAGGAAAATAATCTGTCTCTGCCTACCAGCATCCATCTGTATTCATCTGGCTAGCGTGGTTTAGCTCAAGTGTTCTGTAGTAAAGCTGCTTGCTGCTGTGAAAGCAAAAGCGAAACTGAAACTCCTCTGCTTGTGTTTTGCATTTGGATCAGATTTCTTTTCAGGTGGGGAGGGGGGAGTAGAACTCCTTAGCATCAGAGCTTGTTAATATTAATATAAGAAATACTCATGCTACGATGGTCATTTTGAAAAATCCTTTCTTAGTGAGCACCTAGAAGCCAAGAGAACATACGTGGCAAATTTCAAGTTTGTAGGCTTTACAGTTCTGGAGATTTCGTGATTAATGTGTGAGTGGTTTTCGCTTTTATATATATAGATTTGGATCAATGTCCAAGGCTGTGTTTTGCCTTCCTTTCCTCCATCCCAATATGATGAGCCAACAAGAGATAGAGCCAACAGATCCTTGTTGCCAACAGATGTCCTGTGGACAGTCGTCCATCTGGTCTCCCACAATTCAAGTTGCATTTTTGGTGGCTACATGGACACATCTGTGTTGTTTTCATTGTAATAGTATGGAAGTAGCTACTGTTTTCTCCAGGGATGTTTTTGAACTCCACTCTATCTGGCCTTAATAATTCTGCCTTTAAGTGAACAGGCTCTCTGTGTGGAAAATAGTTAATTGATTTGTTCAAGCTGCTTGGCTCTGGTTCAGGGTGCCTTGCTATTTCTGTAGCATGCTGTATTAAAATGCTGTTAACTGGCCTGTAGGATAAAATAATTTTATTAATTAAAATGTTCTTGTCAAAATAGTTCCCCCGTCATGGTAAGGCTTCTAGAGCACAGTTTCCAGAGATCAAATGACATTTATATGTGCAAAATACCTGTGCTACAGTATTGCTAACCTTTGGCCTTTTCTGTGGGTAAAGAAATGACCAGTTATCTGGATTTTTTTCCCCCAGGCTTCACCAAATGTCTGATTTCACTTGGATCTTACTGAATAGTGATTGAAAAGAAATCACAAATGCGGTCATTTGAACACTGCATTTTTTTCCCTTGTTTTTCTTTTTTAAATAGGAGGACAACACTATGCGGCACCACAGATTATCTTGCTCCAGAAATGATAGAGGGGAGTCCCCATGATGAAAATGTTGATGTGTGGTGTGTTGGCATTCTTTGTTATGAGTGTCTTGCAGGATATGCACCTTTTGAAGCACCCACTCGCATGGAGACATTCAGACGAATAAAGGCGGTATGTTCTTCCAAACCAAAGGCCTCTAAGTGAGATAGTGCTTATAACAGTAACTGGAAACTCATGGCCAGATGTTATGTCTATTCATGAACATATGCTAAAATTCAGAGGATTACAGTGGAGAGACCAGGAGGAACAACTCGCACATACCTTGTTCTATTCATATGACAAAAATCCCAGAAAGAATTTAAGAAACGTTACAATAAGATGTTTTCACAACCAAATTAAGTAACATCATCAGTGCTAGCACTGAAAATGTTATCTTGTTTGGTCATGAAACGCCTGCAAGAAAGTTACCAAACTCAGAGAGCACCAAGGGCCCCACTGTTCAACCCTGAGCTAAAAATATTCTCTTCTATTGGTTTACAATAAAAGTGCAAAAAAATATTACCTAAAAAAGTTACATGTGGCTTGGTGTAATATCCCTTTTGTGGTCTTCAGAGAAGGTTGGATCAAAAATATGGAGCCCCTTTTGTATTGATCAAGGCTGGTGGATTTAAGAGGAAATGTGGCGATTATCTTACCCTATGAAACTTGCAAATGGGCCCTGGTTGCATCCACAAATAGAGCGGCTATCAACATGCCACATAAAGCCTCATATAGTCCTTGAACTGATGGTTATTACACACCTTTGCCATACAATAAGCAGAAAAGGCTTGTACCAGGAGAAGCAGCAGCAACAGTTTGTGTCAGTGAAACAGGAAAAAAAATAGATCAGTTGGAGAAGCAGGTAAATTGAGATTGTGGTCCAGTTAAACTTTGCACAATATAATTGCTTTCACAACAAAATCTAACTTTTTAAAAAATTATTTTAAGGTGAATTTCAAATTTCCTCCTTGGATATCAGAGGGAGCCAAGGATCTAATTGCTAAAGTCCTTAACCGTACACCTTCTCTGAGACTTCCTCTGAAAGGAATAATGGAGCATCCGTGGGTTAAGACAAAGTCAAGAAGAATTTTGCCACCTGTCTACAATGAAGTAGAAAAGCAAATGTTTATGGTATCTCCTAAAGACTCTTAGCTCATTTTCTTTGCAAATCTCTCTTGTATCTCTTTAGATGACTTGCTGTTTGCCGTAATAGACAGCTGTTGAATCACTATTGTAAATGTATTTCTCACATTCTTATTTAAACGACTTCTTGCTACTTATGGCAATAATATTGCATGTTAACTAGATTTGTAAAGTGAGGGCATTAGTCGTTAATGTAATAAGGAAAACAAATTTATTCTTTTAAAAATAAAACAGGACTCACAAGGCAATAGCAATTGAGAAAGATGGCATAGATACAGAGGTTATATTGCTCGGTTCATAACATCTTTGAATAAGAGAACCAATGGACTGTTATCTCTTTGAAAATATAGGTAGTAGTAATATTCTGAAAAGTGTGGAGTAAACAGCAAGAAGAAACTACTAACTTTCACCAGGAAAAATACTTTTCTTTTCCTTTTTGGATAGCCTTCTGCATCTGTCAGATCTGTGTAGGGATTACAACTGATAAAAATCTTGCCTTAAAAATAAAAGTAGTAAAATATCAAAGTTAATAAAAAATTGTATTATATTTACTTGTTGGCTTCTCAAACTGAATTTTATCTTTTTTCTTGAATATTTTGAGGATGCTCAAATTACACCATATACTGTTTGACTCGAAAACTATGTAATCAAGGAAAAATCTCAAGCCACTAAAGTACTACTGAGTAGTTTCAACTTGATATCTAATTATGATTGCAACATATTGAGTCATAATAAGACTTGGTTTACCAAATGTATTAAATCAAGCCATTATGTACCTTGCTTATTTGTAGTTATTTTGCTCGTCAAGCCCAGATTTTATTTATATATATCAAGATTTATAGTTTAGCATATTAACAGAATAACAGAGTTGGAAGGGACTTTGAAGATCTTCTATTCCAACCCTCTACTCAAGCAGGAGACCTATAGTATACCATTTAAGACAAATGGTTGTCCAAACTCTTCTTTAAAATTTCCAGTGTTGGAGCACCCACAACTTCTGGAGGCAAGTCATTCCATTGATTAATTGTTCTCACTGCCAGGAAATTTATCCTTAGTTCTAGGTGTTGTGGCCCGCCAGCGTCCCGTGCCGGTGCTCATGGATCCCGAGGACGATGAGGCGGTTGTGGCACAGTACCATCGGCCCGTGCACCTGGCGCCCGAGTCAGAGAGCGAGGAGGACGATGAGGCGGTTGTGGCACAGTACCATCGGCCTGTGTACCTGGCACCCGAGTCAGAGAATGAGGAGGCTGAGAGAGGAGGAGGTCTCCTCGAGAGTAGAACTGCAGGCTAAGTGGCCACACCCGTAGACTATTTAAGCCCTGACCACGCTGAGCCGGGTTGCAGGAAACAACCGTTTGATATCCCTCGTGAACTTTGTGACTCCAGTCTGCTCGTGTATCTGTTCCAGTACGAGTCTTGTTTCTTGCATTCCAAGTTCTGGGAGTTTTGCCAGAGAACGTAAGAGCTGTTCCTTTATCTATTGCACTCTGGCCAGCTGTTAAGATTACATATTAACAAGCTGAAGCTTTGAAACAAAAACTATTCTGCTTTTATTTTGTGTTCCCCGACTCCTAAGAAATTATTAGGAGATCTTTCTTCTGAGTAAAAGAAGAGTGTTTGGAAGTTTGTGTGTATGTATTATTGATGGCTCGTCGCTGGGGCAGAACACTAGGTTCCTTCTTTCCTTGATTAGTTTCCATCCATTGCTTCTTGTCCTGCCTTCAGGTGTTTTGGAAAATAGGTTGACCCACCCTTCTTCTTTGTTGCAGCCACTTCAGAGGTGGTATTCGGCCGGTTCGTACCGGTTCACGCGAACTGGTAGGGAAAATTTGGCGTGGGTCGCCGAACCAATAGCGACCTCTGACTGGCCCCGCCCCCGCCTGGTCGCCACTTGCTCGCTCGCCCGGTCGCCGCTCGCTCGCCCCACCCGTCCGCTCGATGTTTGCTCGCCCCACCTACCCGCTCACCCCACCCACCCCCACCCTATATATGTTGCCTACGCTTTGCCACACGGCCCAGCTAATTGCCTTGCCAGTCGCCTCGCCTCCCCTGCTCAGCTCACCAAAGGTAAGCAATGCATGCCGCCCGCTTGCCCTTTGCCTTGGGTCGGGGCCGGGGCCAAGGGACGTGCCATTCCCTGAGGCCCTGGAGCCACCGCCCGCCTCGGCCGAGTCGGGGAACGCGCCATTCCCCGGTTCCGGTCTTGCCCCAGAGCCGCCGCCTGCTTGCCGTCCACCTCTACCAGGTCGGGGAATGCGCCATTCCCTGGCTCCGGCCTTGCCCTGGAGCTGCTGCCCGCTTGCCATCTGCCTCAACCGGGTCGGGGAATGCGCCATTCCCCGGCTCCGGCCTTGTAAAAAGGATGTTGAGACTCTAGAAAGATTGCAGAGAAGAGCAACAAAGATGATTAGGGGACTGGAGGCTAAAACATATGAAGAACGGTTGCAGGAACTGGGTATGTCTAGTTTAATGAAAAGAAGGACTAGGGGGAGACATGATAGCAGTGTTCCAATATCTCAGGGGTTGCCACAAAGAAGAGGGAGTCAAACTATTCTCTAAAGCAGTGGTCACCAACTGGTGGTCCGTGGACCACTGGTGGTCCGTGAGAAAATTTTGGTGGTCCGCAGAAAAATTATTTGCATTTTTTATATTGCAACAAATGAGGGGTCCTCAACCTACGGCCCATGGGCCG
>QLTV01004393.1:333751-350021 GCA_003457575.1 Thermophis baileyi
TCCGGTTCGGTCGGTGCCGGTCCGTGGACGCCGCTATCTTTTTTTAATTTTTTTTTAAATTTTAATTATTTTTTGTTGGATTTTTTTTCCAGATTTTTTTCTTCTGCGCATGTGCAGAAGCCGAGTTTCTGGCATGTGCATGCGGTCGCCATCTTGTTTTTGGCTTTTTCCCCCCAAATTTTTTGTTACTGCGCATGTGCGCGCACGCAAAGCGCATGCGCGCGTGCGCAAGGCACACCCACATGGCACGGGAGGGAGCGAACCGGCAGCGAGGTAAGTTGGAACCCACCCCTGATATGCACCAAAGACAAATTCCTTGTGTGTCCAATCACACTTGGCCAATAAAGGATTCTATTCTATTCTATTATTTAACCTGTACTTGAGATGCAATATAAAGTATGCATGTTTCTTGTCCACCTCACTGAGGCTCTCAAGGCCACAAATGATGGGGATGTATTAATGGAAATGATGGGGAGGAAGTCCCAAAGATGCTTTTTCAAGAGGCAATTGGACTTTCTGGTTTTTCTTTAAAGATGTTTCGCTTCTCATCCAAGAAGCTTCTTCAGCTCTGACTGGATGGTGGGAAACGTCTTCAAAGAAAAAACAAAAAGCAGCCTCTTTAAAAAAAGCACCTTTGGAACAAACATGACCTGGATGGCATCTTCTCTCCCCACAACCCCAGGAGGCTCTCCCCAAGCTTAAGCCAGACCGTTACCTTTTCGCGCAGGCGCAGGCGCAGCCAGGCGACCCTCCCAGCGGGCCGGGTGGAAAAAAAAAAAAGAACGTTGATTTCAGTTCTGACGTCACCGGCCCTCAATAGTCAGTCGCCCTATCCGAGGCCTCCCTGAGGCGTGGCCCCACCCACTCTTCTGCGGCCGCTCCTCGCGCCAACCGCGCAGGCGCCTTTGGGTCTCCGCCTCGCTCGGCTTCTTCGGCGACGCTACCTTGCCGCGAGTTCCTTTTCGGTGTCGGCGGGCTGGCGAAGGCAGCGTCTCCCCAGAGAGTTGCGAGGAAGCACCGCCGCCCTTCACGATGAAGATCTGGACCTCGGAGCACACCTTCGAGTGAGTGGCCGAGGCGTCTGAGGAGCGACGGTTCCTCGCGGGGGGGGGCGTCACCAGGGTAACGGAGGCTCCCATTCCCTCCCGGCGGGGGAATAATGAAGGCTTGGACGGTCCTTCGACTCCCGGGGTGAGCCTTCTCCTTCTGCGGCCGTCAGCCTCGGCAGCTCATTCATTCGTCCATATATCTCTCGGCGCGGGGAAATCCTCCAGGGCTGACCTTGGCGGAGAAGGTGCGGGCGTCCCCCAGGGCGAGGGACTACAGGGCCCATCATCCTCCCAGGCCTGGTGACGGGGGTTCGCGGGTGTCAAAGCCACCCGCTTTTGCTTGGAGTCGTGCAGCTCTCGGCTCCTTTTCTTCCTCGAGGTCTCCCCTTGGGGATTTCGAAGAAATGGGGAGGGGGGACACCGCACCTGTCTTTGGGGAGGCCGGGAAGGGCGCTTCCCCGATTGAGCAAAACCTTCGCTGTGTCTCTTTCCCAAAGGTTGCTTCTTTTGGAGAGAGCCGTGCAAGCTAGTCCTCGACTTATGACTGCAATGGAGCCCAACATTTCTGTTGGCTAAGCTATATAAGCGATTCTGTGGCTGTTTGTTAAACGAATTTTGCCCCGCTTTATGACCTTCCTTCCTTGCCACAGTATTTTAAGTGAATCGCGGTAGTTGCTAAGTGAGTAACACGGTGGTTAAGTGAATCTGGCTTTCCCCCCATTGCTTTGTCAGAAGGTCCGCCAAAGGGGATCACATGATCCTTGAGACACGGCAAACGTCATAAATATGAGCCAAGTGCCAAGCGTCCGAATTTGGATCACGTGACCGTGGGGTTGCTGCAGTGGTCGTAAGTGTGAAAAATGGTCATAAGGCACTTTTTCAGTGCCGTTGTAACTTTGAACAGTCACTAAATGAACTGTGGTAAGTCTGAGGACTATCTGTAGTTTTTCTCTCTCTCTCTTTCTTTCCCCGTGTCCTGGCCTTAAGGACAAATGGTGAAAGGTACAGTATGTTTGATTATAAACGCTGTGATTGGTAAAGGGAAAGGTGGGGGGGAGAAGAGCAAAAGCAGAAGAGATGAGCTTGGCTGTTTTTCAGAAGCAGGAATTGTATAGTACAATGCCAGGATTTAGCTTTCAGTTGTGTTTTTGTTTACAGCATGATTGTGACAAAGCAGTTGTCCTGGGGAATTACAGTATTACCTTGTGTGTGTTTGTGTGTGTGTAGGTGTATAGGTTTGAAAGGATTCCTTTAGGCCACTCCTAAAACTAACCCCTTGCCAGTGCTAGAATCCAAATTAAAGCATCTTGGCAAATGGCTCTGCTTGAGCATAACCTGCCATCCTCAGCAGGTATCGAATTGTTCTTATGAAGCTTTTTCTAAACTTTCAACCAAAAACTTTCTTCCACTGTTAAGATCTTTATTCCCTGGCCAGCTGTCTGGAGTAATAAAGGACAGTCCTTAACTGTGGAACCCTTCAGGTATTTGAAGAGAGCTGTCATTTTCCCAAAGTCTTTTATTAAGATTAAACATTAATGCTTAATGTTTTACTCTTCCCCGTACCTTTTCCAGAAATTATATTGTTAAATTTATATGCCATCCAATTCCCAGCAACTCTTGGGAGTTTACAATTGTTAAAAACATTTTAAAACAAAAAATACAAAACCCCTCATAAAAATGGCATAAGGCAAAAGAACAACAATGGCAAAGAAAATAAACCCAGAGGGGAACAAGAAGAAAGGGGCATCGGTCGACCTCTCCAAAGGCCTGGGGGAAAAGCTAGGTCTTTAAGGCCCTTCAAAATACCAGTAGGTTGGGAATTGTTCAAATTTTGGGGAACCTCGTGTATATCTGGAAAACATGTTCCTTGGGATCATGGTTGTCCAACTTTTTGGCGTTCCTAGGCCACATTGAATAAAGAGGAATTGTCTTGGGCTGCTTATAAAATATATAGTTAATGTATATAAATAAGAAACTTGCTTTATTTTTAACATTTTTCATTATCTTGTGGGGCTGCATTACTAGCTGTCCAGGGCTGCATATGGCCCACGAATTGGACACGGTGCTTTAGATCATATATTATCTGTCACTCTCTTAGTCCATAGTCTACAGCAGACGTGTCAAACACACGGCCCGCACTAGGCCGCAGAATTGGCCCGCGGGGCTGTCCCGGAGACAGTGAGGGACCGGCCCCTGCTGCCCTGGGCCTGGCCGCACCCATCCGGTTGGCCACGATGACCAGGCCACGCCCACCCTGTCCCCCCCAAGGGCAAACAAACTCCTGATGCGGCCCACGAGGGTTTACAGCCTCTTGTTCTTACTGTGGGTCCTTTTTTTAAATAGAGAAAATGTGTTCTGTGGAGGATCCAGTTTGTTTCTTTGTATTCTGTACATATTTTATTATGAACCATTTTAAAAGTTTCTTTCTTGGGTTTGGGCACAGTGTATTTTGTTTGTTTGTTTATTAGATTTTCCATTCAAACATCACACTTTCTTCCATTTCCCCCCAAACAACAACTCTATAAGTTGGGCTGAGAGTGTGACTGACCCCATAGACACTCAGTGAGATTCCATGGTTGAGAATGGATTTGAATCTGGATCTCTCTGGTGTCAATTGAGCAACCTAGTCACTGTCTTATGTTTTTCTCCATTATGAAATTGAAAGTGGATGCAGGTCCAGGCAATTGAGCTGTAGAACCCTGTTAAGCTTTTCACTGAAAAGTTAGAAGTGCTCTTCAGCTAAGTTTGGCTCCAGCTATCCATTTAGACATATCTACGCAGTTTTCTTAGCAGCATTGGAGCAGTTTTCCATAAGCTTTCCTGATGTTTATTCAACTTACTAGTCAAGCCTTCAGCCCTTGAATTTCCTGATGATCTCCCATCTAAGCCAAGAGACCCAACACTTGTTATCTAAGGTCAGCTAGATGCTACCACCTGCTGAGGGAGCCTTGTAGTACTTGATTTGAGGTAAAGTAATAAAGGTAAATGGCTAGGTAAATGGCGATTACTTTTAACCCAGAAACAAACACAAGTAAACAGAACTAGCCATTGAAAGCTTTTCTGTGCATAAGATTTCCCTCACTTAACTTGGAATTTATCCCTTTCCTGACTTGACAGAATATATGTAACTAATTGTATGTATTTGAGCTGCTTTTTTGTTTCTGTAACTCAGTTTAGTTTTACATCTTGTTTTGTCAGATACTTCAGTTTTAGGGGATTGGGTGTGGAAGGGGGGTATTTTTACATATGATGCTTCTTAATCCAGCCTACTGCAGAAGGGTTTTAGAAATGCTATGTAGGCTGACAGGAGTCCCTGAAGGAAAGGCTGGATATAACTGTTTTGGTGAAAGTATTTGTTAAATCTGAAGGTTATATATTTTGCTGGGGGAAAGAGTGTTATCTTTTTCACTATACTTCTGTCTATCTCTCTATACAATAGCCTATAGTTGTATAGGTGAGATGATGTTATTGGGTGAATATTATTTTTTAATTATTAAATTAATTATTAATCTTTAACCTTTTAAACGTCACCATTCATTCAGAATTGAAGAAGCTTCTTGGATGGGGAAGTGAAACATCTTTAAACAAAAAACAAAGTATGTCCAGTTGCCTTTTGAAAAAGCACCTTTGGGATAACCTTTTAAACATTTTTCATTTTGCTTTGAAATGATTATGAGCGAAGTACTTAAGCTTGCTGGAGGCTTGGTAACATATACACATGCACCAAAAAACATATGGCTTGTTGTCAGACTATGTTGCGGAGGGTTGATATATTTTTTTAAAAAAATTGACCCTTGAGGAAGAAACAACATACTAGTCGCTGGTTGCCCATCCATGCTTCACGTAGCCTAATGAAAGGTGGCCATCCTTGTGTTTTTGTTTTTGCTTTATAGCCACCCCTGGAAGACTGTTACCACAGCTGCTATGCAGAAATACCCCAATCCCATGAATCCCAGCGTAGTTGGAGTTGATGTTTTGGACCGGCATGTAGATACTAATGGAAAATTACATAGCCACCGGCTATTGAGTACAGAATGGGGAATGCCATCCATTGTAAAATCAGTAAGTGCCATACCAAGAGTTAGGGTTTTCAACAGTTTTCTTTGAATGTATGCCATGTGACTTTGGTTTTACAAAATATAGCATGTAGTCCACAATTGTAGCATATTGCATTACATTTCCTTTAGAATTTCTGTTATTTAAGATACAAAAGGTGGATATTTCCATAATCGAGTGGTGTTCAGAATTTGAATAGACCAAATTCTCACAGAAAGTTACTATTGCATATTCATTTAGGTTTTTTTATAATAAAGGTGACTGGTACATTGGATTGTGCAACAGCTCCTTATAGCTGATGAATGAATCCATCGTGCCTGTTACATCATAAACAACTGCATGTTACAGCAAGTTGAATTGCTTTATTATTCCTTTTTTCTTCAGATTACATCCCTTATGCTGTTTCAGACAGCATGAAAATGAGTTGGTCAAGTAATTTCAATTTTAGCAACACAGTATAAGGACAGTTTTTATACAAATGTCAATTTAAATGCAGAAAAGTTTTATAAATTGAGAAAGAAATGTTAGTTTATAGATAGTTATTAATTTATATATTTCTATACTAGACAACTCACGACCCATTGAGTCTTCCTTTCAGAAATTCTTCCATTGTGGGTACATATCTAGAGCATGTCACAGTTGTAAATGGACGATTGAATTTTGTACAGGTATTAAAGGTGTACGCATTTGATTCACATACTTGGCTTGAAAGAGGTTCAGTTAAATCAGGGTAGAGAAGCAGGAAAATCCAATTTGTATTATAAAACAATCTTTATGGAAGGGGAACTCAGTGCAAAAATTCTGGATTGTTTCTTCTTTTATTTCATGCCCCCGAAACAGCATAATGTCATTCAGCTTTTGATGCTATGCTTATGTCACAATGCAGCTAATGCTATATTTATCTTCTAGCTTATTGGTGCTTGTAGAATGAGAACCTATGTTCAAGAGCACTCTGTAGTTGACCCAGTTGAGAAAATAATGGAGCTCAAGTCTATTAATGTAAGTATTACACAGATGAACTTAAACATTTCTAGTAGATTTAATTCCTGTAAGTCATACTTCCAAGTATCTCTTCAGAGGTGGCAGAATACTAGAAAGATACTGTGTGCTTCTCCTTCTTAGAATTTCAGATTTTTCTCAGGAAGTATCTCTTTTGTACTTTGTAAAATTGACCGTCTTTTCTAAAATGGTATCCTCCCAAGTGAAATGGATTACTTTATTATTATAGCTATAGATCATAATGCATTTGTATATCGTGTGGTCTTATGAGAAAGTACAACGAAATCTGTATCTGAGGAAGCCAGTGTAATCTATGCTTATTAAATTATGCTCTCACCAGTTAATTGTGTTCACTGAATTTTTTTTTAATGCTGAAGCTTAAATTAAATTTCTTGTAGATTTCATTTACCAATCTGGTGTCAGTAGATGAGAGACTAATTTATAAGCCACATCCTCAAGAGCCAGAAAAGTAAGTAATGTATTTTCAGAATTTTACTCTATTTGTCTTTACTGTATGAAATACTTCAGCAAATCACAGTAGATCGTTTAAAAATAATCAAAATACTGCTCAACATTGTTGGACCAATAATAATAAACTAAATGCAACAGATATAATCTATGGTAATTTAATTCAAACTTAAACAAATGTGAAATGCCACTTTACAACAGTAATAACCTATATGACATTTGTGAATACTGAAAAGGAATTTTGCCCCCAAATATGATTTTCACTGATACAAGTAGTCCTTGACTTACAACTACAATTGGGACCAGGATTTTGGTCATAAGTCAAGGCATCCACATGACTGCTTTGTTCACTAAGCAGAGTGCGGGGGAGCATCAGAGGGTGAGGGAGATCCTGGCAGGCCTGGTGCAGGCCATGCATTAGCTGGGGCTGTGCTGCCGTGTGGTGCAGAGCTGCAACCATCCCATCCCAAACATTCTACTTAAATATGGTTAATTATGATTAATTTCCATATGTTTAATTTTTTTTTCCTTTTATGGTCATATTAAAAACCATACGTTTAGTTCATTTTGAGGGCCCTGTGAGCCTAAATAATGCTTTGAGGATTTATTTGTGACCCTGGTTGTATGCTTCTGTTGGGAAGGATATTTTGTGACTGAGGCCACATTTAACATTTGTGCAGAGGATTGGGTCAGACCCATTTCCAGAATTCAAACATAAGCAAGGATGCGTTTGGAGGATATCTTGATGGTTCCCTTTTTCAATTATGGCATGCCTAGCATATATATTGAGACATAGACAGACATATAGTTGGCTTAAGACCACAATTGAGTCCAAAATTTCAGTTGTTAAGTGAGTTTTGACCAATTTTACAACCTTTCTTGCCACAATTGTTAAGTTAACCTGTTAAGTTAGTATCACGGTTATTAAGTAAATCTGGCTTCCCTGTTGACTGCTTTTCAAAAGGTTGCAAAAGGAGATCACATGACCCCAGAACACTGCAACCATCATAAGTACATGCCAGTTGCCAAGCACCTGAATTTTGATTACGTGACCATGTGGATGTTGCAATAGTTGCAGCAATAGCACTTAGACTTATATACCGCTTCATAGTGCTTTACAGCCCTCTCTAAGCGGTTTACAGAGTCAGCACATTGCCTCCAACAATCTGGGTCCTCATTTTACCACCCACAGAAGGATGGAAGGCCGAGTCAACCTTGAGCTGGTCAGAATCAAACTCCTGGCAGTTGGCAGAATTAGCCTGCAATATTGCATTCTAACCACTGCGCCACCATGGTTCTTGTAAGTGTGGAAAAACAGTCATAAATCCCTTTTCAGTGCCATTGTGACTTCAAACAGTCACTAAACGAATGGTTTATAAGTCAAGCACTACCTGTACTATATATTATTATGGCAGAAAACAGTACTCTTTTCAGTAATCTTTGTCAGAAGGAATTCCAAGAGCCATCCACGCAAACACAGAAATGCATACCCACACCTTAGGGTTTAAAGCAATTCTGAGATTATTGGTTGCCCATTCCCTACTAGCTTAGTGTATCTGTGAACACTCTTATCCCTGTGGAAATTGATTGGTGGTTGTAATATGTGGAATTTTTTATAGACATAGGAAGAACAAAAGTAGCTCCTGATTACTTTTTGAGAAATAAATTGATAAACTATTGTTATTTTTTTTTCATAGAACTATTTTGACTCAAGAAGCAACCATCTGTGTAAAAGGAGTTAGTCTCAGCAGTTACTTGGAAGGACTAATGGAAAACACAATTTCTTCTAATGCCAAAAAAGTATGTATTGCCAACTTATTTTGAGAAGACAGGAGAGAATAGTGGATGAGTTGGGATGGAATGAAAATATGAGATTATTAATGGCTGTGTTATAGTTTATGAATATTACTTACTTCAAACTTAAGGATACCCTGAATGATTTCTTTCGTTTTCCATTTGTTAGTAGGGAAAATAAATAAAAGTAATTCACTTGTGGGATTAACACAGGTTTTTTTTCACAAATGAAAGTAAACATATGTGTCTCTGGATAATCTTGCAGGACCAATCTGGGTCAGTCATCGGGACCAGAGGTTTAGTCTTCGAGCTTTTGGATTCATGCTGGAGCTTATCCTCAGGGAACTTCTCTCTACCAGAATGTGATGACAGAGAAGTTCTAATCAGAGAGAAGTTCCCTGAGGATGGGCTCCAGCACGAGTCCGAAAGCTTGGAAGATTACACCTCTGATCCCGATGACCAACACAGATTGGATCCTGCAACAGATTTTTTTTTACTGTGAATCTGTTTTGATAATATATCACTTTTAGCAATTTAATCAATGTTTACAAGAATTGAAAAGATAATATTGATCATATAGATCAGGGGTGTCAACCTCAGGGGCCGGATCCGGCCCACGGGGTGCTTAGATCTGGCCCACGGGGCCGCCCTGGAAATGAAGGACTGGCCCGCAGTGCCTCTGCCAGTGAAAATGGAGCTCGGGAGGGCTGCGTGCGGCCCTCCCGAGCTCCGTTTTCGCTGGCAGAGGGTTGCAGGAGGCCATCGCAGCCGAAAACAGAGCTCACAAGGGCCATGGGCGGCACTCCCCAGCTCCATTTTCGCTGGCAGAGGGTTGCAGGAGGCCGTCGCAGCCGAAACTTTTCTACCAGCCGTTTTCGCTGGTAAAGCGCTCTGTCCACCACAGGCGCCCCCGACACAAGTGACGTCGAGCTGGCCACGCCCACCCCGGCCCCCCAAGGTCAAACACAACCCTGATGCGGCCCTCAATAAAATTGAGTTTGACACCCCTGATATAGATGATAAGCATAACAAGAGTATTATGAAGAATTACATTTAACACCAATCATCTTGAGAAGTGTTGAGGTAGAAAACTGGATCTTTTCTTAATTCAAGCATTACAATCAAAATTAATGACGTCAGGCCAGAAACATTCTTGCAAAAGTAACAGAGATTCATCCATACAGAACATCAAGACATATAATAGACTTCCTAAATAATATTTTAGTAAATGAAATGTGGATATTTCAAAATTAATATTTGTCAAATGATGTTGAAATGTGTATGACTGAATTTTTAACCCAAATATTTACACTGTAGGAGCAGTCCTAGGCATTTTACAGCTCGCGGGCCACATCCGGCCCATGAGTGGTCCCTGTCTGGCCCACAGCGGTGGGTGCAGGCAGGGCGGCTGCAACATGGATGGGGCAGTGGCAGCAGAGGGCGGAGCAGCAGCCCTCCACAACAATCCCAGTTTCTCATGTGACTCCTTGGGAAAATTCATTGCCCACTCTGTATAAGAGGCAACAGAACCTAAGAAGCATTTGTGGCCTAGTGGACTTTTTCACAATTTAGATTCTTCCTTCATATTATATTATCTATTTAAGCTACCTCTATTTAGTTTGAACAACAAGATAGTCACATGTGATATCTTTTTTTTTTTTTTTGGCAGTTTTCCCAATGACTTTTACATTTACAATGGGTAGCTTTTCCTTTGGGTTGATCTGTTTTTCCATGACACTATGAGTGACTTCTCTTTCCTTTCTTTCTTCTGAGTCAAGGTATTCATGGTATTCACACCATGATTAAAATGTATCATGATAAAAACAAAAGGTAGCTGCCAGTAGATAATATAAATTAAATGCTTCCAAAAGGCTGAGCAAACAGCATTTTTTTAAAAAAAATGGGCCATCACAATAAAAAAAAAAGCTTATTCTGAATTCAACAGAGACTTTACACCAGCGGTATCAAACTCAATTTCATTGAGGGCCACATCAAGGTTGTGTTTGACCTCGTGGGGTGGGCGTGGCCAGGGTAGGCGTTGCCAGCTCTACGTCACTCATGTCGGGGCGCCTGTGGAGGCCCGAGCGCTCTGCCAGTGAAAACAGGCTCCCGAGGTCCATTTTCGGCTGCCACAGCCTCCTGCAACCCTCTGCCAGTGAAAATGGAGCTCGGGAGGGCTGCATGTGGCTCTCCCGAGCTCCGTTTTCACTGGCGGAGGGTTGCAGGAGGCCGTGGCAGCCGAAAACTGAGCGCGGGAGCCTGGTTTCGCTAGCAGAAGCACCGTGGGCCGGTTCTTTGCTGTTTCCAGGGCGGCCCCATGGACCAGATCTAAGTACCCCGCGGGCCGGATCCGGCCCCCGGGCCTTGAGTTTGACACCCCTGCTTTACACCCTTTAACCTAGTGGTTCTAAAATGTTAAAGTAGTACCAATGTAATTAATATTTATGATCAGTCTCATTTCTGTAAATTACTATGATCTGTGAGATACTTGGACTTGTTTCAATAAAGAATGTGTATCTTCACAGGGACGTGAAGCATTGGAATGGGTAATCAGCAAACTTAATGCTGAAATAGAAGAATTCACTTCTTCAGCAAGAGGAAATATGAGATCTCCAATGGCAGCAGCCGCCTTTGTGGAAGAATAGTATAGAAGCTATACCAAGTTGTTAGGCCTGACAATTTGAAAGGAACACTTTCAAGCTTCCTCAAAGCTGGAAATATTTATTCTTATACCTATTTAAAAAATAGATCTGTAGTTTAGATTTTTAAATTAAAATTTTGGAGAGAACTTGCCTAAATCTGTACATGAAGGTAAACACGCATGGCTTTCTGTTGAATTGTACATTCCTTAAACTGGAATGCAGGCATTCAAGACAGTTCATGTGTTTACAGAATATATTCTGGGCACTAGATTTTGAGCAGTTTGTTACAGGGTTCGGCTTTGAAGAACAAACGCTATTACTTGAAATAGGATCTAAAGTGCTTTTTTATAGGCTGTTTTCATGAAAGTTGCCATTTGCTAACCTGAGAAGTTTGATATTTAACATTCATGTTTACAGAAGCTCCACCGTTTTGAAAACTATTCTGAATGTGGCAGAAATTGCATGCTATATAATTAGATATGAACTAAAAGTGGCCTACAATTTCAGTTTTTCAAAGTCTCTACTTGGTAAGATGGTTAAATTGTTGAACAATGCAACTTGTTGAACTTAATCATTTTGGTCCCACATTTTCTAAGAATAAGAAATTGTATAATAACTACATTTATAAGTAGAAATCACTCCTCCCATTTTAAAATGCATAATCATGATTTATGTACTCCAGACAACCGAAGTCTCTTAAATTGTACTTTGTTGTTTCTCTTCACACACACACACACACACACACACACACACACACACACACTTACACACACTGGTACACATATTTTGTTTTGTTCCTTGCTATATATCCATACTGCCCTACCTTCTATCTACAGAAGCCTAGGTACTTCAGAACAAATATATCTAAATTCCATAAGTAAAAGAATAGTTCCCTTCCAATATCAAAATAGTCCTTTCTTCACAGGGGAGTATTTATATATTCAAAAACTGGAAAACCCAAAAGGCTTTTATGTCTGTGATACAGGTACAATGTAAAATGTAAGTATCTTTGATGAGCAGGACACTAGAAGAACTCTGGTATCTGTCATAAATGACAAGAACTAATGAGTTGTAGACATATCTTAATTTCTGAATTCTGATTCCTTTAATACTCTCATCTGTGGTGTTTAGCATGGAATATTTTGTTCTTAAGAATGTCTGTAAATACTATAATATGGACCTGAAGCTAATTTTAAAAGTTAAATTTCAGTAGAATGTACTGATACTTGTGAGGTGAGGTGTGATTGCAAACATTTACTGATGCATTTAAATGTTAAATATTTTTCTACTGGGTTATGTTTTGTCTTTTTCATTTTTAAAAACTGCAAAAACATTTTATAGAGACAATGTTATTAAAAAAAGGTTAATGTTTGATACTCTAATCTCTGTTTTAATTCAGTAAGTCAAATACTCCTCCTTGAGTGATGAATGGCAGCAGCCCAGGTTGACCACGGTGATGATGGGGGGGGGGGAAGGTCTCATTGAGACAATAGAAACAAGCTGACTCCAAAGTGGGGGGATCTGTCTTGGCCAGAATCCCTAATACATTTAAGAAAGTCAAAGCGGCAGCCTGTGGCCACTCTTTGCCGAAATTCTACATATATTCCGTTTCCTTTTTATTTTGAATTATGTATGTATGACTATTGCTTTTTTTTGTTTTTCCCAATCAGCCCTTTTCTAAATTTTTTTTCCTAATCCACTGGCAGTATTAGGGACATTAAAGTGTAGTTTGTTTGGCTCCATATGATAGGTCCACAACTGGCTGGCTACTCACATTCTGAGAATCTATATTAATGGCTCTGCATTGAGCATTCATTCATTTACTCATTCACTCTTTCAGTTTACAGTAGAACCTCTGGTCACGACCATAATTCATTCCATAACTTTGGTTGCAAACCGATTTGGTCGTGACCCGAACCTAATTTTGGAAATTTGGCGCTTACAAAATAAATGGCGCGGAAGGGAAAATCGGCCGCAAAAAAAAAATATTTGTGAATTTTTTGGTCGGAACCCGATTTGGTCGTAGTCAGAAGCGTTCGTGACCAGAGGTTCTACTGTATATGGCCACTCATCTCAGGTTTATGCCTCTGGGCAGTTAACAATAGTTAAAAGCAACATAAACACACTAACCTGTAACAAATTAATAGTCATTGTATTGGCTCAGATTCACATTGTAATCCCTAGGCCTGTTGATTACTTGGATTTATAGACCAATTTCATTTTGTGCAACCCAGGGCAGTATGCATAATGCTCCCTCCTCTTTTCACCATCACAGTATCCCTGTAAGGCACTTTCATCTAAGAGACTGACAGAAATTCCAATCTCAACTTAGGTTATAGGTCTAGGACCGTGATGGCGAACCTATGGCACGCGTGCCACAGGTGGCATGCGGAGCCATATCGGAGGGCACGCGAGGCGTTGCCCTGTGTCAGCTCTGCCAGCTGATTTTCGGCGTTCTTTTCGGCCGTTTTTGCTCTCCCCAGGCTTCAGGGAAGCCTCCTGAAGCCCGGGGACGGCGAAAAATGGCCAAACGGGCCAACCAGAAGTTCGTTTCCGAACTTCCGATTGGCCTGTTTGGCCATTTTTCGCCATCCCCGGGCTTTAGGAGTCTGTTATGAGGCCTGTGAGCATGCGCGGGGGAGGGGGCAGCACGGGACTTGTGCGCATGAGCGGGGGGCATGGGTATGGGGTTGCTTGCGCGCGCTAGCGCACGCTTGCACACCCTTTTGGCACGCGAGCCAAAAAAGGTTCACCATCCCTGGTCTAGGAGGACTATCTGTAAAACTCTCAGTCCCCCAGTTTCTAGTCTACCACCTTAACCAAACTGGCTCTTAATTTGGAATTTGAAAAGGAATTTAATTTCAATGTGAAGAAAACTGAGGGAAGAGGTGTATCAGTGTGCTATAGAGAAAATATTACCACAGAAACGAACACCAGAAATAATGGATATAAGTTCCAGGTACAGTAGAACCTCTGGTCACGAACACTTCTGACCATGACCAAATCGGGTTCTGACCAAAAAATTAACAATTTTTTTTTCGCGGCCTATTTCCCCTTCTGCACCATTTTTTTTTGTAAGGACAAAATTTCCAAAATTAGGTTCGGGTCACGATCAAATTGGTTTGTGACCAAAGTTATGGAAGGAATTATGGTCATGACCAGAGGTTCTACTGTACCTACATTTTATTTAAATAGGTAAAAATACCCCTACAGTAAGATCTGGACAATAGTGGAACAATTTACCTACAATTGTGCATTTTCCACATCTGGAGTGACTGGATGTCCCACCTGTGCTTGTTAATTTAATTTTCCTGAATCCTGCAGAGGTTTTCTGGTTCCATCCAACTTTATACTTCAACAATTACCTCTGGTCACAACCATAATTCGTTCCATAACTTTGGTCGCAAACCGATTTGGTCGTGACCCAAACCTAATTTTGGAAATTTGGCACGTACAAAAAAAATGGTGTGGAAGAGGAAATCGGCCGCGAAAAAAAATATATATGAATTTTTTGGTCGGAACCCGATTTGGTCATGGTCAGAAGCATTCGTGAACAGAGGTTCTACTGTTTATGATTTTCTTAAATCTGGAGGATAGAATAGCTTTGGAGAAGTATCTTCTGCTACACAGAGAGGAGGTTTGACAATACCTTGTCAATCTACACCGTGTGCACAATTATTAGGTGAGTATTTTGACCATATCATCATTGTCATGCATATTTTCCACCTGCAAGCTGTATAAACTTGAATGCTTAGTGGATATAAGCATATCAGGTGATGTGTATTTGTGTAATGAGAGAGGGTGTGGCCTAAGGAGATCAACACCCTATTTCAAGGTGTGCATAATTATTAGGCAACTTCTTTTCCTCAGGCAAAATGGGCTAAAAAAGAGATTTAACTGACTCTGAAAAGTCAAAAATTGTAATAAGTCTTTCAGGGGGATGCAGCACTCTTGAAATTTCTAAGATATTGGGGTGTGATCACAGAACCATAACACGTTTTGTTGCAAATAGTCCACAGGGTCGCAAGAAAAACGTTTTGTTGCAAATAGTCAACAGGGTCGCAAGAAACGTGTTGAGAAAAAAAGACGCACCTTAACTGCCATAGATTTGAGAAGAATCAAACGTGAAGCTACCAGGAACCCATTATCCTCTAGTGCTGTCATATTTCAGAACTGCAACCTTTCTGGAGTGCTCAGAAGTACAAGGTGTTCAATGCTCAGAGACATGGCCAAGGTAAGGAAGGCTGAAATCTGATCACCACTGAACAAGACATATAAGTTGAAACAGCAAGACTGGGCCAAGAAATATCTGAAGACAGATTTTTCAAAGGTTTTATGGACTGATGAGATGAGAGTGACTCTTGATGGACCAGATGGATGGATCTGTGGCTGGATCAGTAATGGGCACAGAGCTCCACTTCGACTTAAATGCCAGCAAGGTGGTGGTGATGTACTGGTATGGGCTGATATTATTGAAGATGAACTAATTGGACCTTTTCGGGTTGAAGATGGACTCGAAATCAACTCCCAAACCTACTGCCAATTTTTAGAAGACACTTTCTTCAAGCAATGGTACAGGAAAAAGTCTGCATCTTTCAAGAAGACCATGATTTTTATGCGGGACAATGCTCCATCGCATGCATTGAAATGCTCCACTGCATGGCTAGCCAGTAAAGACCTTAAAGATGAAAGAATGACATGCCCCCCCTTCCTCACCTGACCCTCACCCTATTGAGAACTTGTGGGCTCTTATTAAACAGGAGATTTATGGTGAAGGAAAACAAGACACCTCGCTGAACAGTGTCTGGGAGGCTGTGGTTGCTGCTGCACAAAAAGTTGATAGTAAACAGATCAAGAAACTGAGACTCAGTTTCTGATGACAGATGAATGGAAGGCTTATGACTGTTATTGAAAAGAAGGGTGGCTCTATTGGTCACTGATTTTTTTTTTAAATGTCAGAAATGTTTATTTGTAAATTTTGAGTTGTTTGTTTATTATTCTCACTTTAACAGATAAAAATAAATGAGTGAGATGGGAAAATTTTCATTTTTCATTTAGTTGCATAATAATTCTGCACACTAATAGTTGCTCAATAATTGTGCACACATAGATATTCTCCTAAGAAAGCCATAACCTCACTTTTACTTTCTTAAATATTCAGTTTTGATGTTTATTAACATTTTGCATTGACCGAGAGCACAGTAGTTGTTCAATAATAAAATTAATCCTCCAAAACACAGCGTGCCTAATAATTGTACACAC
>QLTV01004393.1:350454-369122 GCA_003457575.1 Thermophis baileyi
ATTAGTCTTCTCATCGTTCCTATCACCCATCTCCTCCCACTTATGACTGTATGACTGTAACTTGTTGCTTGTATCCTTACGATTTATATTAATATTGTTTCCTGATTGCTTATTTGTACCCTATGACAATCATTAAGTGTTGTACCTCATGATTCTTGACAAATGTATCCTTTCTTTTATGTACACTGAGAGCATATGCACCAAAGACAAATTCCTTGTGTGTCCAATCACACTTGGCCAATAAAGAATTCTATTCTATTCTATTCTATTCTATTCTATTCTATTCTATTTTGGATTGACCGAGAGCACAGTAGTTGTTCAATAATAAAATTAATCCTCCAAAATACAGCTTGCCTAATAATTGTGCACACAGTGTAAATCAGTGTTTCCCAATTTTTTTACTATCCAAAACCAATTATCAGAAAGCTTTTTTTTACCCAATGTAGGCAAAACACTTTTAAATGGCAATTTTAAAAAGTCAATTTGCCCACGTTATGAGTGGGTAATGGGCTCCTGTACTGTTTTCCAAAGGGGAAAAAAACACTTTTACCCAATTTTGGATAATTTACTCAGGTTTTGGAAGCACTGCTATAAGTCAAACAATGTTCAGGCATAGATATATCTACTAGGATCCCATATAGTTATTCTGTTGTCATGGAAAAAAAGGCAGCTCTGCTGAAATGAAAAGCAGAGCAATGGAGATTTTTTTAAAAAATTAAGATATGCAGGGATCACTGGTCACCACCAAAACAAGCTGAGAGCCCTCAGTTTAGGTCAGTGAGGATTACAGGTAGTCCTCAACTTAGACCACAATTGAGCCCAAATTTAATGTTGCTAAGTGAGAAATTTGTTAAGTGAGTTTTGCCCCACTTTACGACTTTTCTTGCCACAGTTATTAAGTGAATCACTGCAGTTGTTAAATTAGTAACACGGTTGTTAAGTGAATGTCCCGGGACACTGCAACCATCATAAATATGAACCAGTTACCAAGCATCTGAATGTAAATCACATGATCATGGGGATGCTGTGATGGTCACAAGTGTGAAAAATGGTCATATGTCACTTTTCAGTGCCGTTGTAACTTCGAACGGTCACTAAGCAAACTGTTGTAAGTGGAGGACTACTTGTATACAGAAACGGGAAATGTGCTAATCACACTGCACAATTAATTACATAGTGCAGTCCCAATTTTACATCACCAGTGAGGAAAATACATGGAACCCAACCTTGGTTTTGAAAGCTGGCTGGGTAATCGGGCCAGCTAACACTAGTCCGGTAAGGAAACGTCTGCATGCAAACAACAAGCTGCCATAGCACCAAGGACAATCTCTCTCTCTCATCCCAGTTCACCAACAGGGCTGGTGTTGCAAAAGAAATAGAAGGACTAAGGAATATTGGGGTATTTCGCCATTTTGATTCATTAAAAATAATGAAGTCTGGTTAGAAAAACTATTTAAAAACCCCTCGCATTTTTCAAAACATGTTTAAGAATATATGGGATAAATTAAAGCTAATTCAATGATGCCCTCCCTTCTATAGTGGCTCCATCTCTCCTAGTAGGGCGTCAAAATAGAATAGAATAGAATAGAATAGAATAGAATAGAATAGAATAGAATAGAATAGAATAGAATTCTTTATTGGCCAAGTGTGATTGGACACACAAGGAATTTGTCTTTGGTGCATATGCTCTCAGTGTACATAAAAGAAAGGATACATTTGTCAAGAATCATGTGGTACAACACTTAATGATTGTCATAGGTTCTGCCAAGTTGGCATATGGGTCTCAAATAATATGAAAACCTGGGGGTGATTGGTGGGTTGAGGGCGCTCCCTCCGCCTCTAACTTTTTAACCTACAATTTTAACTTCGCTTTTAATTGCTTTTTAATTCTGTTTTCTACATCGCGGTATGCTTTTTATTTCTAAACCGCCCAGCGTCGCTCAGATAAAGATGGGTGGTGTAGAAATTTGATAACTTTGATTAATGAAAGATATAAAACACGATAAGAAAAATAAATCATTGCAACCCCAACAATAAAGAAACGAAGCTCCCCCCCCCCAACCACCCCTCCCCAAAGAGGGTGTTAGACCACGTGGGTGACATTCTGCGATTCCTCCATACTCAGAGGATAGGTTTCACGCTCATCGAACCACGCAACCAATGAAAATAGCCGAACCCTAGAAGGCCGAGCTTTGATTGGTTACCTCGGACGGGTTAACTCCTCCCCTAAATAGAACGTGATGGATGGGGAAATAAACCCGTCAGTCGTACGGGGCATCGATAGGACATGAGTTTTGATTGGTCGACTTGGTTTTCATTTCCGGGTCTTTCCGCGCTTCCGGGTTAGACTCCGGCAAAGCAGCCTCCCGCTGTTTGACTGGGCGACCTTGCGGCCTCGGGCGGGCGATTTCCTCGAGCAAGCAGCCGTCATGGTGGCTTACTGGAGGCAAGCTGGGCTCAGGTAGGTGGGTGGCTGAAGGGGGCAGCCCCGACCTCCGCGCCCCCAGAATACCCTGCCCCCTACTCCCCCAGGCTGGTCTTGTGAAGCCGCCGGTCTCCTGGTGTTCGGGCGCCTTAGATGGGAAGCTCTAGTAAAGCTTCCCTAGTTCCTCTCCATCTTGCAAATTAGATCCTTTTAATGCAGAAAAGGAAGAAAAAAACCAATAAAACCTCATTCCCAAGCGGAGGTATCTGTCATCTATCAAGGATGAGGACCCAGATTGTTGGGGGCAATAGGCTGGTTCTGTAAACCGCTTAGAAAGGGCTGTAAAGTACTGTGAAGCGGTATGTAAGTCTAAGTGCTAATGCTAGTGCTATCATTTTAGCCATTGTCTGTCCACTGCAGGATGAAGGCCTCTTCTGCATGTTTCCAACCAATATGATCCTGAGTTTTCTTTTGCCAATTGGGCCGGCCATACTTGCTGATCTCATCGATCCATCTTGTTTTAGCTCTCTTTCGTGGCTGCTTTTGATCAAGTGGGATCCATTCTAGACTGCCTTGGTTTGGTTTGGTTTAGTTTAGTTTACTTTATTGTCATTGCACCTCGTACAACGAAATTAAATGCCATCTTCAGTGTACATTATACATAAGAAAACTATAAAAATAAAACAAAAACACATATCCTTCACAGTCTATGCAATTAAATTGAAAACCCCTGATACTGCATTAGTATTACACTATACAGTAGAATTCAATAGTTACTGCTCTGTGATAGAAGCTGTTTTTCAGCCTATTTGTCCTTGTTTTTATTATCCTGTACAGTCTGCCAGATGGTAATAGTTTAAAAAAAAAAGGTGCCCAGGATGAGATGGATCTTTAAAAATGTTTTGAACTTTCTTAAGGCAGCGGGAGCTATAAAGCTCTTCCAAAGAGGGGAGAGGGCAACCAATGATCCTCTGGAGTGCTGTCCTATCTGCCACTGTGCAATTGGCAAACCCTACACAGCAGGGGTGGGTTCTGGATCTGGTTCGCTCAGGGACGCGATGCGCGGGTGGGTTGCGGATGCGCACGCGGGTGTGCAGTACAAAAAAACAGCTGCTGCGCATGCGCAGAAGCAAAAAATAAGATGGTGCCGCCTATGGCGGCGCCAAGAGAACCAGCTCAGGGGCATGGCAGGCCTGGGTCGCTGCCGGTTCTAGCGACCCAGGCCGCCATGTTACTAACAGTTCTATAGAGCCAGTCCGAACCGGTAGGCTCAATACACAGGTGCAGTACATTAAAATACTCTCTATGGTGCAGCTGTAGAAGGTCACCAGCAGTTTTTCATTCAGTTGTTTCCTGAGAAGTCTCAGGTAGTATAATCTCTGCTGGGCCCTTTTGACCAGTGCTGCAATGTGGTCCACCTGCCAACAGTGCTTCTTGCTATGTGACCAGCCCGTTTCAATTTCAATTCTTTTACTCTCTTGATGATATCATATTCTTTTGTTTGTTCTTTAATCCATGTGCGGGTCTTTCTATCTTGTTTTGTGATGCCCAGCATGTATCTTTCCATGGCTCTTTGCACCACTCTTAGCTTTTGTATCAATTGTGAAATTAGTGTTCCACTGGCATAGGTTAGAGCAGGTAGCACCCACTGATCGAAAACTTTTCTCTACAGGCATGGGGGGAGGTTGTTCTTGAAAATTATGCTTAGCTTGCTGAATGTCTACCAACCACATTTAACACGCCATTCAATTTCAGAATGTGTCTTTGTAGCTCTTCTGGGTCTTGTGAGAAGAGAACAACATCATTTGCAAATCTTAAGTGATTTAAATAGGCGCCATTGATTTTTATTCCATCTTTTGCCCATCTAGTTTGCGAAATACTTTTTCAAGGCAGGCTGAGAAAAAGATAGGTGATATTGTATCAAGGGTATGAAAGATGGAAAATAACCCATGATCACCTGTAGACAGTTTTGAGGGTAACTAGTAACACCTGAAGATGTGAAGGCCGCCAGTTTAGAAGGCTTTAACAGGGTTAACATTTAGAGTATATAATTGTCAATGGCCACTTTTCAGTTGACTTCAGTATCACCTTCAGAATGTGCCTCTGAATAAATGTCTGAACCACTATGGCCCATTTTATTTATTTATAATTTAAATTTATTTATTATTTAAATTTCTATGCCGCCCAACTCCCGAGGGACTTTATAATGACTTTTCCAGGATGCTTTTCTAATTTTCCACAGTTATTAACTCCAGGAGATTGATATTCTTTTGATCCATATTTATTTTTCTTTCAGCTACATCCGCTACTCTCAGATCTGTGCAAAAGCAGTAAGAGCAGCCCTGAAACCTCAGTTTAAAACAGAGGCAGAGAAAGTAGCTGGAAGCAATGTAAAAATTATAAAACCCAAAAAGGAATGACACAAGTAAGTAAAGAAGTTCTAGAGATTTCTGTTTCCCTCAGATCTGTATACAATTTTACAGCATTAAACTGTATCTTGTCTTATGTAATGCAGATTATCTATGCAGCCCTTAAAAAATGTGATTTAATTGGTTATTACTAATCAGTTTTTGCTGAATCAAGATATTTCGTTCAAAGTTCCAGCAAGAAATATATTAGGATTACCTATAATTACCTAGTGAGCTGTCTTTGCCGCATTCCATCAGCCCATCCCACCCAGGCAGGCAAAGAATTCCGATTGGTGGGGTATAGGAAGAGAGCCGTCTCTGCTGTTGGAGAGTCCTGTCCTTTGGAACATTCTCCCCCCATTCCCTCCGGAGGTGAAACTGATTCCCACTTTCCCAGCTTTTTGAAAATATTTAAAGGCCTGGCTCTGCTATCTTGCTTGGTTCTTGCAGAGAAGCACATAACTGTGGGGCTGGCTAGTGTTCTGAAGGCGGATTTCCCCCCCCCACACACACACACCTTTTACTTAACTTTTAATGGTAAACTTTAACTATTCTCGCCTCGCTTTTAAATTTTATATTCAGTTTTTATGTTTTGAACATTTTTATTTGTACGCCACTCGTCTCTCTGTGAGGGAGATGGGTGGTTTCTAAATAGATGGATGAGAGAGAGAGAGTACTGAGTGGATATGGTTGCAAGGAACAGAACTGGATGGGCAGAAACCGTTTTACTGATTCTGCTGTTAGGCTATTCCAATGGATTTTGCCTTCTCAGACAACGGCCAGGATTTTCTTGTTTTATATACAAAGACCAACTGAAGTGGAACTTCCAGCACTGGAAATAGCTAGCATGCTAAGATAGAGAGAAGCTGCATGCAGTTCTGTCTTATCCAAGTTTTTCACAATGCCTCATCCTACATCTGTTGCCTTATTCGGCTTCAGTATAGGTCTGTCCCTACGGCAGTAGATTCCCAATGCTGAAAACAATGGGCATTTAAAAGTGACTTACACTTTTTGTGGTGAAGATTGCTACAGCAAATACAACAAAGAAAGATGCAGATTTCATGTGCGTGTTTCAAAGATGTGGAAACAATTTCAGTGTTTTTAGTTTTCTAACCTTTTGCATATCAGCTCATCGATGCAATGGAATAATTTAATTGGATAATACTTAAAAAATACAGGGACTGGTACTTTGATATTAGTTCTCAAGCTGTCAGTTTTAATTCACATTCTGTGTTGCTTTAAATTCTTACTGTATATTTACCTGTCTTTACAGAACCCATTCTCTAAAAGGAAAAATGACAACTCGTTGGCATGCTTATGGACAACCACTTCCCATTTTGTGAAACCACCATGTATATATATAAATGAACCATGCCAATAAATGAAACTTAATGCAAATGATTTTAGTGATTATGTTTTATCAAGCAATAATAAAATAACTTCAAGGAATTAAGCAGTCTAGGTTTTATTGGACAGTAACTTATTAAAATGTTTTTTTAATTTAATGCCTGTTTTGAATAACTTAATAAGGTCACTGGTTACAGAAGATGTTTGAGTCCTTTTGTGATAGAAAAATATTATTGAAAATCAACAGGGAACATTCGGTGAAAGGAAAATTCAATGATCACATAAATTATCATGCTTGCTTGGAATTAAATTCTATTGATTAATTTATTACCAGGTATGTAGACAAAGGTATGCAATCACATTTATTTAGGAATTTTTATTTAGGAATATTTAAAATTTGAAAAGCTGTACTTGGCCTGGAAGTAATAGTGATACTTAAAACAATTTAAGAATACAATGAGCTCTTTATAAAAGAAAATGTATTGGTAATTTGACATTCTGAAAACTTACAGTGTAATAAGGTCTAAATGATGCTTTTTTATGAGTGGATATAAACACATTGCAATCCTAACTAAGTGCTTCCAAATTCCATTTACTTTTAGTAGGAAAGTGACAGTATTAAAATTGATTGTGGTGTAAGAAATGAGGTTTAAAATGGCTTAACATTAGCTGGGTGTTATTAGTATTTGTCACGTTGTTGTTGTTTTCATATTCTGTTTGCTGCTGAGCTTTGCAATAATGTGGATGTTGCCAAGAAAACTGCATTTAGGATAAAAAACATTTTTAATTTATGACAAGTAGTTTTTCTGTATTAACAGAACAGTTAACTTCCAAAGCTGTGTTCAATGAGTTCATAATCCTTCAGAGTCACTGCATCAATCAATCAATCAATCAATGAGATGAGCTGCATAAAAAATTTATAAATGAAAAATACGGTAGAAAGCTAGTTTTAAATATTTCAGCATTGAAGTTTGCTACATAGGATCTCCTGTAAAAGTTAGCCACTCTAAATGTTCCACTGTGATCAAATTGTATGTTTCAGTGAATTTCCAAGAAAAGAGAAGTTGCCACAACTGCTACACGGCACAGAATTAAAATGATTCTCTCCCTCCCCCCCCCTCCTAAATTTGAATGCACGGTTCTTTTTTGCATGCAGTTTATAAATTCAGTAGGTTAGTTGCACCATGGATCACCAACAGTGATATGTATGGGAGAGAAATCTGGTTTCCTTCCCAAATTCTGCAACTAAATTTTGCAGAAGAAAATGTTGATAAATTTGAAACCTTTTGGAAAGAAATGGCTTGGATTGATGAAACAAAAATTGAACATTTCAACCACAACCACATAAGGAGCATTTGAAGAAAGTAACACTATGCCAGTCATTAAGGTGATGATTCATTATCTTTTATAAATTGGTTGAGGACTTAAATAGAAGGGAAAGTGGGAATGTTTGCACTTCTATAGAGCCGAGGTGGCGCAGTGGTTAGAGTGTAGCACTGCAGGCTACTTCAGCTGACTGCTAGCTGCAGTTCAGCGGTTCAAATCTCACCGGCTCAAGGTTGACTCAGCCTTCTATCCTTCTGAGGTGGGTAAAATGAGGACCCAGATTGTTGGGGGCAATATGCTAACTCTGTAAACCGCTTAGAGAGGGCTGTAAAGCACTATGAAGCGGTATATAAGTCTAAGTGTTATATTATTATTATTATAGTGATAACCTTTTCTGAGACCTTTGAAGAATGGTGGAAAAATTTTATTTGTACAAACTAACATTGTAAACTGCAAGACATGTTTTAATTCATAGAAATGGATACAAATTCTGTTTCTCATTTTATTGGATTTTGTATAATACTTGCATTGCAACAGTAGCTTAAATAAAATGAAAATGATGCGAGTAAAATAAATGGCAGCTAAGAGAAGTATTTCTCCATTTTTCTGCCAGCAAAATCAGTTTTATACTATAGGAAAATAAATATTTTGTACGTCTATGGAGATTCTCATATTTTGTATAAACATTCAACAAATCTGCACAACACACTATCAGCAAAAGGGCAAGATAAAAAGAAATGTATATTAATACTGTAGCTGGCAGCCTCTGACTTGTCTGGTGGGGGGGGGAGCTGATTTAGTGCAATGTTTTATATAATGCTACTGTTTAAAGCAGGGGTGTCAAACTCACGTCATGGTGGCGTCACGTGACGTATTGGGGCTTTCCCCCCCCCTTCGCTAAACTGGGCGTGGCCAGCGCGTGATGCATCTGGCCCATGGGCTGGGAGTTTGACAGCCCTGTAATTATTGGATGCTACACGGGGAAAAAATCTAAACCAGATGACCTCTATGATCTGGTCTCCAGGTCTTTGTTTCTATAATTTCTTGAGCCTCTAGCTTACCATAGTTGGTACCTTTTGAGATGTGTTAATTTCCAACATCTGCTGCCAGGATATTATTTAGAACATCTTAACATCAAGTTGATAAATGCAAACTTATTTCTACAAGCAATTACAAGAAAGTTCCCTTGAAAAGTCTGGTAGAAAAACTAGTAGAGTCCTATAGCAACTTAAAGGCCAATAGATTTATTATATAATACATTTTCTGTCCTATAAATGAAATTTTGTTTTGATTTCTTTTATCCTGTTTCGTTATTTTTATAAGTAACTCAAGGCGGTAAACATACCAGACACTCCTTTCTCCTATTTTCCCCACAACAACAATAACCCTATGAGGTGGGTTGGGCTAAGATAGTGTGACTAGCTCAAAGTCACCCGGCCAGATTTTATGCCTAAAGTGGGACTAGAGTTCACATTTTGTAGCCTTTTACCGATTCTCCTATATACAAATTCTATAGCTAATAATCTTGTAAATAATGCTACCACATTTTTATAAGGAAAATATGTACATATTATCATTTCAGGACTTTTGCTCAAACCACTGAAAACTCAATTTTTACCCATACATAGTACACACCAACACGTGTATATGTGTGTGTATATACATATATACTAATATGAAGCATAATTCCATATATACACATGCATACTTTACATAGAAAATGTTCTGATACATTAAGTAGTACTTCCTCTTTCCCAAAATGTATTTATTCTTCTAAATGGCTGTATTTAATCTTTTAACTACGATTGAATTGTGAAAGCAAATTTGGTTCAGTGAATTTTGCAAGCGAATTAGTATAAAATAGGTAATTTAAAGAATCAACTCTGGCCCTGCTCTCCCCACTGAACCTCTTAGCAATGACATTGGTAGTGTTAGGTAGTCATCTTAATGCCATGTTGATATTTGGGAGTTAGTTACAATGAACTATAACTTACAGTACATTCAAAACACAAAAAGTATTCACATAATACATACAGATAGTCTGCATTTACAACCACAGTTGGCATTGGAACTTCCATAAATGAGATAGTTGGTGAGTTGTACAACCTTTTTGCTGCCATTAAGCAAATCACCATGGTTGATAAGTGAATCCACCATTGATCACATGACTGCAGGGAACTATGACAATCATAAGTGCGAAAACCAGTCATAAGTCACTTTTTTCCAATGCTGCCATAATTTTAGTTACTAAATGAATAGTTGTAAGTTGAGAACTACCTGTAATGTGTTACATTAAAAAAGATAAAAAGATAAAGGAGTCCCTGCAGATTTTACTCTGCTAGTCATTGCCAACTATAGGGGGCGATGCTCATCTCCATTTCAAGGCCATTGAGCCAGTGGTGTCCAAAGACATTTCCATGGTCACGTGGCCAGCATGATGTCACTGTTACCTTCCTACCAAAGTGGTACCTATTTGTCTACTCGCATTTGCATGCTTTTGAATTGCTAAGTTGGCAGGAGCTGAAGTGAGGCTGGGAGCTCACCCCATCGCGTGGAGCTCAGCTCTTGAATCTGGCCTGCCAGCTTTCCAACCAACAAGCCCAGCGTCTTAACTACTGAGCCATTGCGCCGCCCAATGTGTTACATTAATTGATTCAAAATGAAAATGATCCATCATCTTTAGACTCCTTGAATGACTAGGTAAATTAATAAGAACAGGATCTATCAATAGCTTTTAACTATCATGGTTAAATAAAATCTCTGTGTTCAAAGGCTATTGACATGTTTGAGATAATGGTAAGGGCTGTTGAACCCTTTCCAGAATGTTTAGCTGGTGGAACTTTGGACCATTCAATTTCATCCTGCACCATCATTCTTATTTTCTTGCCTTATGTGGGAGAACTCATCCAGTGAAAGAAACATCTGTCCAATTAATAGGTGCAAAAGTCCACATAAAATGTAGGTCAGCTAAATGATTTAAGGAGTAATAATTTTTAATCTCTTGTTAACAGCTTAAGTTAGAGCTTATATTCATTAGGCTGCTCATCTTAAATCTGCAAAAGCTTAAATATACTAGAAGAGTGAAACACAAATGGGAATCGTAGTGGTCCTTCCCCATAATAAACTAAATAAGCTGGCTGGCACATTCAAGTACAAAGTTCTAAGTCAGTGTATCTCTCTACCTTGGCCACTGGCTGGGGAATTCTGGGAGCTTGAAGTCCACATATCTTAAAGTTGCCAAAGTTAAGACATGTTGTTCTAGAGAGATACAGCAAAATCTGTAAGTTGACCAATTACACACTCTGCCCTGTTAATTTAGCATGTCGTATGCTTAGCTTTGCTTCTTTGTTTGAGAATACTACAGTGAAGGCACTGATTCAGAAGAAATACTTATTGTCCAAGGTGAAGCTCTTAAATCAAACACTAAGCCATTGGGGTTAGTTCTGCAATGCATTTAAATAAAAAAAAGAGAGAGAGAGAGTTAGTTACATCTTGGCTTAATGCATAGTAATGGTTGTTCCTGCATTTGATTTAATAAAAGTCCCTTTCGGGAGTGAGTCCGGCTACTTGTTAATTGGTAACAATCGGCATATTATATTAATAAAGTTTTGTTATTTTTAAAGACCAAAAGTCAGTCATTGCTTTTCCATTTAAGCTGTTTCCTTTTCTTCTTCCCTGACTTCCTCTTCCGCTTCCTCATATTCTTCTACATCAGCTTTCGCATCCTGATACTGCTGGTATTCAGAAATCAAGTCATTGGTGTTGCCTTCTGCCTCAGAAAATTCCATTTCATCCATCCCTTCACCAGTGTACCAGTGGAGAAATGCTTTTCTTTTGAACATTGCTGAGAATTGATCCGAGATGCGACTGAAGAGCTGCTGAATGGCCGTGTTATTGCCTATGAAGGTGGCAGACATTTTTAGCCCACGAGGTGGAATGTCACAGACAGCCACTTTAACGTTGTTGGGGATCCATTCCACAAAGCGATTGCTATTTTTAGTCTGCACAGCCAATAGCTGCTCATCCACTTCCTTCATAGACATGTGGCCTCTGAAGATGCAGGCCACCGTCAAATACCGCCCGAAATGTGGGTCACAAGCTGTCATCATATTCCGAGCATCGAACATCTGTTGTGTAAGTTCTGGGACTGACAAAGCTCGGTATTGTTGACTGCTCCGAGCTGTTAGTGGAGCAAATCCTGGCATAAAGAAGTGAAGTCTGGGGAAAGGCACCATGTTGACTGCCAACTTTCTCAAATCTGCATTGAGTTGTCCAGGAAAGCGAAATGAGGTCGTGACGCCACTCATGGTGAGGGACACCAAGTGGTTTAGATCTCCATAGCTTGGTGTGGGGAGCTTCAGTGTTCTAAAGCAGATGTCATACAGAGCTTCATTGTCAATACAGAAGGTTTCATCTGTGTTTTCTATCAGTTGGTGGATCGATAAGATGGCATTGTACGGTTCAACAACAGTGTCCGAAACTTTGGGTGAAGGCACTACGCTGAAAGTGTTCATGATCCTATCGGGATATTCTTCTTTGATCTTGTTAATCAGAAGTGTGCCCATTCCAGAGCCTGTCCCACCTCCGAGAGAATGGACGAGCTGAAAGCCCTGGAGGCAGTCGCATCCTTCAGATTCATTCCTCACAATGTCCATCACATTTTCAATCAATTCGGCCCCTTCGGTATAATGACCCTTTGCCCAATTGTTACCAGCACCTGAATTTCCTGTAAATATATAGTTATAAAGAAAGCTGGCTAAATGTCAATTGAATAATTAGCAGTTTGTTTGAAAAGTTAATTATTCTACCCAAATGCAAAAAGCTTATCTCTAAAACAAGGCAGGACCTCAGCCAGTCTTCCTAAATGCTTGAAAGTTATTAACAAGTGCATGAAATATCCCTTGATATTTAGCAATAGCAATAGCACTTAGACTTATCTACTGCTTCATAGTGCTTTAAAGCCCTCTCTAACTGGTTTACAGAGTCAGCATATTGCCCCCCAAAATCTGGGTCCTCATTTTACCGACCTCGGAAGGATGGAAGGCTGAGTCAACCTTGAGCCAGTGAGACTCGAACTGCTGGCAATCGGCAGTCAGCAGAAGTAGCCTGCAGTACTGCATTCTAACCACTGCACCACCACAGCTCATATTTAGGGAAGAAAATTTTATATCAAAACTGATATATATATTTGAGAAAAATAGCCGACGTTGGTTCGACTTAAACATTTTAAGCAGATTGATAACAATTACGGAACTGTTACACATATGAGGTTGTTGTTGTTGTTGTTGTTTTAGAACTTCCAGTTTCATCTCTAGGGAATTTTTTTTTAAACTGTCATCTTTAATTATTTGCATACAAAAACCTGCAAAATTTTCGACCTCCATATCCAGATCCTGCAGCTAACATAAAATTGTAATTAATTAGAGAATGACTGAGGCAGCTATCTCCATGTAGGAGGAGTTGATTCTAAAATGGCAGCACCTTGCTTGGCTACAGCTGCTTCGGCTCTCAAGATTGTTGGGGTTTGGGAGTTGAAAGTGCCATCCGATTTGAATAATTCTTTGGGAATTGTGACAAGAAAGTGGAATTTTACTACCAAACTCTTATATGACCGTCAGTCTAATTGGGTTTGGTGATATTTAGCAAGAGAGGAACTACAGTACTGATAAAGCTGTTCTGGAAAGTGTGCGTTGTTTCGGACTGCTTTGGTTGAAGTGTGTCAGCAGCAGAAGTGTCGGTGGGTTGCGCGGAGGGTGTGAGATCGGCTGCAATCTCTGAAAGTGCTCGGCATTTTGGGTGGCAGAGACAGCAGGGAGCAGCAGCTTTTGCAGCACTCTATCGCTGAGTGACTTCTGAGAAGGAGACGGTGTGATCGAAAGAGGAAACAAGGCGAACATGGAGGGCTAACAACTAGGCTAAAGGCTAATCCATATGGAGTGTCGCTACCATATATTTTGTTTGCTAATGTGCCCCTTAGAGCCTAAAATGGATTACATGAAGCTAGATTTAATAACAAACCGGCAGGTGAGAAACTGCTGTGTCATCATTGCAACGGAAAATTGGTTAAAGCATTCTGTCCCGGATAGTGCTGTTAGCTTGGATGGACTTTAAACATTTCGGCTTATTTTCTTTTGAGAGCGGGCATCAGAATTTCATTTTTTAATGTGTGCCAGTGTGTTCACAGAAAAAAAAAACAATAAAAGTTGTCTTGTAACAAATGTTACAGAGGCAGGGAAAGAGACTTGAGGAAACATTCCTCTTAAGATTAATGATCTGGTTTCATCTTTGAACATTTTAGATAAGTCTCCTGTGATCTGTTTAAGCTTTCACTCTGTAAAGCATAAAAAACAGAATTAAGTTTCCCTCATAAAAATTAGACTGTTAGGTGTTCTGAAGCTGTGATTAAAGATACTGATATCTTAGTGAATCAAAGGGATGAATGTCAGCTATGTTGCTTCTGCGAATATCAATTTATTAAATTAGTTTTATAAGTAACGTCATATACATACCATGAATGAAGCTATCCGGCCGAAAGAGTGGACCTATTTTGCTCGACCGCACACTGTCCATTGTTCCAGGCTCCAAGTCTACCAGGATAGCACGAGGAACATACTTATGAGCTGCAGCACAATGGATTAAAGATATGATAAATAATCACCTATAGGCCTCACCTGAACATTTCTTAAGCATACAGAACTCATTTAAAACACTCCAGAAGTGTTTTAAACACTTAAGTCATCCAAACCATGTTAGACAAACATACAGGTAGTCCTGAACTTATGACCACAATTGAGCCCAAAATATATGTTGCTAAGTGAGAAATTTGTTAAGTGAGTTTTGCCCCACTTTACAAATTTTCTTGCCACATTTGTTAAGTGAATCACTGCAATTGTTAAATTAGTAATACAGTTGTTTCCCTACTGACTTTGCTTGTCAGAAGGTCACAAAAGGGGGAGGGGACTGGAAGTGATGTCGCGGCACTACCAGTCGCAGGGAACGGAGCTCTCCATCCCTGTGCTGGCTTCTCCCTGTTTGTGGGCTCTGAAAGGAGACAATGGCGCCTTGTAGGGGCGGCGAAGCTAAGGCGTGGCGCCCTGTGAGGTCGCAGGAGAGATCGCAACTCTCTTGCTGAACCCCAGGGGATTTTTTTTCCTTCTATCCCACGGTGAGGAGAAGAGGCAACCTAAGATGGCTGCCACAAAGCCGGGACAGCTTAACATCTAAGAATTGTGCTGGAGCAGAATTGGTGAACAGTGTCTGGAACTGGGTGAGAAGAATTCTCTTTATTTAAAACTTAACCCCAAAAGAATATCCAGGAAAAGAGAGACTCATAATTATTTCTAAAGTAGCTGCGACTTAACACCTTGAGTAAAACTTTAAAATGGAAGGAAAAAGAATCAAAGGGAAGAAAGCAGAAAAATTGTCAAAAATACAGAAAATTGGATTTTCAAATTGGACAGGCATTGTTTTGGATAGGCATTTTAAAATGCTGGAACTATTTACGCAAAAAGCTAACATCAACTTTATATTTTGGAATATTATCATTAAAATTGGATAAAAATGGTTAATATTGAAATTTGATTTAAGAGGTCCACCTGCTGTCAAAAGAAATGTACAACACATTCCCAAAATCTTGGAAATCCTTGGCTATTGGAGATCTAAATGTGAAAACAAGAAACATTATTATTAAAATGACCCCTGAAGGTTTTAACACAAGATTGAATTTGCAGAGGGATTTATGAAGGTTCTATTTTCGGATTACCCAGAAGAACAGGTTGATTAACTTTGGGATATAAAGACTCTTGGCATTGGACATTGAATTTTTTGAGAAGTGGCTATAGGTTTGAATATACTGTTTTTGGATTATTGGACAAAAAAGAAACAAAATAAATAAAAACAAGAAATGAGTGGAATTTGGGAAGAAATTGCATTGATAACCCAGACTATTAAGGACACCTTGATAAGAAGCTGCAAGGAGATTATGAATAAAATGCAGAGCATAGATGAAGAGCTGGAAAATATGACACAAAGGACAAGGAGAGGCCAGGACGCCCAGGAAGAAGAGGAGCCAACTGAAAGAGCAGTTGAAAAAAACAGAACAGACAAACCAACAAATAAAAAGGAATGACAAGAAGGAGATAAAAATAAAAATAATAATGATCGATGAAACAAGCTGAGGGGAGAGTATCTTAAGGGAAGTAAAAGAGGAACTGGAGTTGCAGGAAGACTTTTTTGGAAGAGTGATAGAGGCAAGAATAGATAATCTGAAAATTAGACAATGGAATAGGGTAGAGAAGGGAGAAATGTTTAAGATGATTGGCCAAGAAGTGGAAGCAGATAGAGATAAAGATCCAAGAGAGAAATATGGGAGGCAAGCTAAGAAACGAACAATTAAAGCTTTAAAGCGGACAAGAGACGATGGATAGAAAGGGAACATTTTTAAAATACAATAGTGGTATAAGTATTGAGTAATTAAATAATGAAAGATTATAATTCAACAAAAATATGTGTATTATTATCAGAACTATATAAGCTTGTCAAACGTAGTAAATATGATGAATATTATTTTAATTGTATTAAAATGTGGATAGAAAGGGAATATTTTTAAATATAACAGTGGCATAATTAAAAGTTAGAAAGGGGATGGAAACTAGAGAGAGGGAGGTCAGTGGAATACACATCTTTATATAATAAGGTGAAGTAGTAATAAGAGGGGAAATCAGAATCTGAACGATGGTAGTATTGAGAATGCTTGAACAATATGGTGATTGGCATAAAAATAACATACTGAAATATGGAATAATTAATGGAAGATTATAATTTAACATAAATATGTGTATTACTATTAGAACTATATAAGTCAAATGTAACAAATATGATTATCAATATTTTATTTGTAGTAAAAAGAGTGACATTTAGAATATGGTGATTGGCATAAAAATAACATATTGAAATATTGAATAATCAAATAATGAAAGATTATAATTCAACAAAAATATGTGTACTATTACTAGAACTATATAAGATTGTTAACTGTAGTAAATATGAAGAATATTATTTTATTTGTACTAAAATTTAAGACACTCAGGTGCCACACTGTTCACACGTCGATATGTTTGTAAAAAAAAAAAAAAACTTGAAAAAGAAGGTCGCAAAAGGGGATCACATGACCCAGGGATACTGTAACCGTCATAAATATGAGTCAGTTGCCAAGCACTCGAATGTAAATCACATGACCATGGGGATGCTGCAACGCTCATAAGTGTGAAAAATGGTCGTAAGTCACTTTTTCAGTGCTGTTGTAACTTTGAACAGTCACTAAGCAAATTGTTGTTAAGTCGAGGACTCCCTGTAGTAGGATTGGTATTGTCTTTAAACTGGAATGTAAGCAGTTTGGGTTTAGAAGTCAATATGATATTGACATTGCCTATAGCCATGATGGCGAACCTATGGCACGCGTGCCAGAGGTAGTACGCAGAGCCCTCTCTGCTGGCATGCGCGCCATCGCCCCAGGTCAGATCTCCATGGCATTTCTTTCGTGAGCTTCTGTTTCCCTGCAAACGACAAAACAGAAGCTCATGAAAGAAAAAGATCTTACCTCTTGCTGCACTGCTGGTGTTGGGATGCCCCGCCTCCCGCTGGCCAGCTGGTCTTCAGGTCTCTGCTGCGCATGCACGCATGTCAGTGCATGCACACGTTCTTGCATGCGTGCACACCTTTCAGTTTGGGCATGTGCGCGCACACAGTTTGGGCACTCGGTGTCTAAAAGGTTCGCCATCACTGGCCTAGAGCAATGGGTTGATTCATTTTGGAGGCTTCTCAGAATCTATGGGGACTCCAAGATGATTGTCAGCCAGAGACAAACGGTTCAAAATGGAGTTAGCCCATTGGCCCCCAAGACACCGTTACCGATCTGATGACCTTTCTAAAGAGGCCCAAGAATGGGCACGGATGTCATTTTGGACAATCCCCTACTAATTAGAAATAGGCTTAGGAAAACTGCTGAAACACTGCCCACAATCTTCATATCTGTTACCAGTAAACAAATAAAAAGGGGAAGATAAAAAGAAAGCTAAAACATGTGGGAAAAGGCCTGGCAGTGGGCAAGAGCACATGTAATCCTCAACTTACAACAGTTCATTTAGTGACCAAAGTTACGACGACACTGAAGAAAGTGACTTATGACAGTTTTTCACACTTACAATCATTGCAGCATCCCTGTGGTCATGTAATCAAAATTCAGATGCTTGGCAACTGATTCATATTTATGATGGCTGCAGTGTCCCAGGGTCACGTGATCACCTTTTGCAATTTTCTGACAAACAAAATCAACGGGGAAGCCAGATTCACTTAACAAATGTGTTGCTACCTTAACAACTGCAGTGATTTGCTTAACAAGTATGGCAAGAAAGGTTGTAAAATGGGGCAAAATTCAGTTAACAAATGTCTTGCTTAGCAAGAGAAATTTTGGTCAAGGACTACCTGTACCGTGGTCTCAAATGTTTATGCAATTTCCTGTATGTCCACTAGATGGCAATGTAATGAAAGCTATGAATGCCTGAAAAATTTATAAGTTAAGTTGGTGAAATACACTTAGGGCTTTCATTACATAGGGCTTAAGTTAAGGAAATCATCACACACACACACACACACACACACACACACACACACACACACACACACACACACACACACACACACTCTGGCCCAGGGGTGAAATGTGAAATTTTTCCCTACCGGATCTGTGGGTGTGGCTTATTTTGTGGGCATGGCTTGGAGGTCAGGTGGGTGTGGCTTCAGGTGGGCATGGCCATGTGGTCATGTGACTGGGTGGGCATGGCCATGTGACTGGGTGGGTGCAGCCAATTTAGCAATCCATTTTGCCAGGGAGCAGGGGGTTGGACTAGATGACCTCTGAGGTCCCTTCTAGCCTTTGCTGTGCTGTTTCAAAGCATCCTCTGAAGCTGTGTCTAGTGCCCGCCAGGTTTGTGGTCCGTCCTTCCTTCCTCCCTTCCTCCCTTCTTTCTTTCCTTCCTTCCTTCCTTCCTTCCTTCCTTCCTCCCTCCCTCCCTTCTTTCTTTCCTCCCTCCCTCCCTTCCTTCCTTCCCTCCTGCCTTGCTTCCGTCCTCCCTCCGTCCCTTCTTCCCTTTCTTCCTTCCATC
>QLTV01004393.1:402704-433074 GCA_003457575.1 Thermophis baileyi
TTCCAGGAAGCAGTCGAATCGCCGCATGTAGGAGTCCCATTTCTCCCTGGTCGGGTCGAAAGGCGCCGGCGGGTGGAAGGTGGACATGGCGGCAGAAGGAGGCAGGAAGATGTCTGCCTGGCTGGTTGAAAGTGCTGAAGAAGCTAGTCACAGTTCTTCTGGCCCAAGGCCCTCGTCGCCACTGTTGGATAGTGGGTAGAGATGACAGGAGACAGACTTCCAAAACAGCTCTTTATTTCAGCTCTTGTATCAGCAACCAGCAAAGAGCAGTCTGACAGCTTGCCCTTTTATAGGGAACTGTCAGACAGACCAGCCAATAGCGTTTGAGCATTTTCCCGCTCAAACGCTGGACCTGGTTGGAACCATGCAACACAGTTATAACAGTTAGAACATANCTATAGACAGACTTCCAAACCAGCTCATTATTTCAGCTCTTGTATCAGCAACCAGCAAAGAGCAGTCTGACAGCTTGCCCTTTGATAGGGAGCTGTCAGACAGACCAGCCAATAGCGTTTGAGCATTTTCCCGCTCAAACGCTGGACCTGGTTGGAACCATGCAACACAGTTATAACAGTTAGAACATAACACCCATCCCCCTGTCCTTCCCCCACATTCCAATCTCTCCCCTCCTCCCGTTGCAAAAGTCAGGCTGGCAAGATGCAAAGCGAGAAGCTGAATTGCAGCCATGACACATTGTAAATCTGTAGGGGACTGCAAATGGCTATAAATTCAGGATGGTTGCCAAGCACCTATAATGCAATCATATGCCCACAGGGGGTGGGGTGAACATTGGAACTTCAAATAAGTAATAAGTACTTTGTTGGGGGTCCATTATTACTTAGCATCCAGTCATAACTCGAGGACTACCTGCAATTTTTTAAATAAGAAATAGCCATGGGGAGAATTTTGAAAAAGTCAAAATGATGTTTGCAAGTGTGTGATTGAAGCCCTACCTCCTGTAAAAAAAAGGGTGGGGTGAATATTTGGTCCAGGGGTGGGCTTCAAAATTTTTAGCAAGGGGTTCTCTGCCCAGTTGCTGGGTGGGTGTGGCCATGGTGGTTGTGGCCTAGCAATAGCAATAGCACTTAGACTTATATACCACTTCATAGTGCTTTACAGCCCTCTCTAAGCGGTTTACAGAGTCAGCATATTGCCCCCCAACAATCTGGGTCCTCATTTTACCCACCTCGGAAGGATGGAAGGCTGAGTCAACCTTGAGCCGGTGAGACTTGAACTGCCGAACTGCAGCTAGCAGTCAGCTGAAGTAGCCTGCAGTGCTGCACTCTAACCACTGCGCCACCTCGGCTCTAGTCGGCCTCCTGCACCATGGTGGTGGGGGAGGTGTTTTTGCCCTCCCCTGGCTCCGGAGGCTTTCCTCAAGCCTCCGGGAGGGTAAAAATGGCCTCCCCAGGCTCCGGAGGCCCTCTGGAGGCGGGAAACAGGCCCGTTTCCAGCCTTCCCGAACTTCCGGTAGGCCCGTTTTTCACCCTCCCGAGCCTCCGTGCACGCCCTGCACTTACCTGCATCCAAAACGGGCCGCGGTGGCGGGCTTCAAAATTTTTAGCAAGGGGTTCTCTGCCGGGTTGCTGGGTGGGGTGGGCAGGGTCAGCCAGGAGTGGGATTTGGGGGTTCTCTGAACTGCACAGAATCTTAGCTAGAGGTTCTCCCAAACCCCTGCGAACCCCCAGCAGCCCACCCCTGATTTGGTCCCTTCCTAGGCCTGCCATCATGGGAATGGTCCCACAAAGGCCCCAGCATTGTTCTTAGAAAGTAAAAGTATCCCATGGGAGGATGTCACTGGGATCATTATCTTGTAAGTCCACCTGGACATAGTTTCAAAGTCAAAATGGGCCCCTTATCCCCCAAAGGTTGGCTGCTCCCTTTTCCCCCAGAAGAAAGCACTCCTCAAAGTCCAGAATGCTGAAGGCCCCAACTCATGTCATTCACCAACCATCTGCTCCTTTTCTCTCAGATCGCATCAACATCAAGAAGAAAGGAACCTGGCCTTCTGCTTACCTCTCAGTTCAGAACGTCATTGACTGCGCCCAGGCAGGGACCTGTCACGGTGGAGACCACGTAGGCGTATGGGCGTATGCTCACCAGCATGGCATCCCTGATGAGACCTGCAACAACTACCAGGCAAAAGATCAAAGTGAGAGAATGGGGCAGCCCTGACCCTAACCCTTTCCCGTTGCAACTTGAAAATATGCTCACCTCTGCATCTCCATCCTTGGATCTCCATGTGTTAATGTGAAGTTCTGCAGATTAGGCATCAGCTCCAAGGGGCCTTCATCTCCATCCCACCCATAGAAGCTCCGATGTAGCCCTCCATTGCAAGGTGGTTAGAAAGAATAGGGGAGGTTTATATGATACCAAAGGTCTCCACGTTTTTTAGATGTATCATAGCTACCGGTACCAAGCTTTCTGATCAGTCATGATACTCTTGGAAGTATCTGTGGAATAGCTTTCTCCCACTAGTTTGATGTAGAGAATAAGGTTCTAGATTAGAAACCAGGACATCCTGAGTGCTAGTCTTCCCTTAGGCCTGGAATCAGCTGGGTGACTTTAGGCCAGTCACTCTCAGCCCAACCCATCTAATGGGGTGGTTGTTGTTGGGAATATAGGAGGTAGGAGTATTGGGTATGCCCGGTGCCTTGGGATGCACAAACTAGGATATACATCTAACAAAAAGAAAAGGACTCAGGATAACATTTAGAAATTTTAGACAAATTTCCAGCCTAGGACATCTTGGGAGTCAAAAACATTTGGTGCAGGTATATATAGATCATTTCCATAGAGTATTTGAGAAGCTTATATTTTCTTGTTTTATTCAGGTATTCTCATCGCTATATATATTGAAATATATATTTAAAGAAAAAATATCTGCTGCGAACTCCACATAGGTGTCAGGAAGGGCATCTGGCCAGGAAACGTTCAGCTCAATTTGGTCACCCTAACTCCACCCCAAATAAAAGGGATTAAAGGGTCATAAAAAGATATATATATCTTTTTACAACCCTCTAATCCCTTTTATTCAGAGATGATAGATGATATAGATAGACAAACAGACAGACAGATTTAAATATATGTCCTGAGAACTACTTCAATAAATCCCTGCAATTTTCTAGAATATTGGAAGTGGTTTGCCATTGCAGCCTTCTTTCTAGGGCTGAGAGAGAGGTGACACCCAACTGACTTTGTGCCTAAAGCAGGACTAGAACTCAAGATCTCCCAGTTTCTAGTCTAATGCCTTGACCACTGCACCAAACTGGCCCTCATCAGTTTTTAGCTTTTTACATGAAACTATTTATTTGCTATATTTATATTTGCCACTTTAAATGGGGGGTGGGTGGGGGCTGATTCCCTTTGAAACCAAGTAGGAGGTGATTCCTGGATGAAAAATCACTACCTCAGATACAACAAGCAGGACAGCATTTCATTGTTCTCATCTTTGGGGAGAAAGGCAATTTTCTGGTGCCAAAATTCTTTTTGGTTTTCATAGAGTGCAAGAAATTTAACCAATGTGGAACATGTACTACCTTTGGGGAATGCCATGTAATAAAAAATTATACCCTCTGGAAAGTGGGAGATTATGGAACTCTCAGCGGCCGAGAGAAGATGATGGCGGAAATCTATGCAAATGGACCCATCAGGTAAAGCAATGCAAGCTTTATACTAAGCCTCACGGTCAGTGTTTCTCACACCTTCACAAGTTTAAGATAGGATGGCTGAGGAACTCTGGGAGTTGAAGTCCACACATCATAAACTTCAAGGTTGAAAAACACTGATCTAGGTACAGAAGCCTGCACGCAATTGATTATTTCAGTTGATCTGTTATAATTTTTTGTGTGGGATGCCTTTGGATAAGTGTTGATTGCTGGAGACTGCCTGGATTAGTCCCTGCAGTTTTCTTGGCAAGATTTCAGAAGTGGTTTGCCATCGCCTGCTCTCTGGGGCTGAGAGAGAGGGGCTGGCCCAAGGTCACCCAGCTGGTTTTCTGCCTACGGTGAGTCACCCTGAACATGGTCCTGTTTTGGTCAGTTTTTCAAGAGTTATCCTCAGGGGTGGGCTTCAAACATTTTAGCAAGGGGTTCTCTGCCCGGTTGCTGGGTGGGCGTGGCCATGGTGGGCATGGCCTAGTTGGCCTACTGCACCACGGTGTGGGGGGAGCGTTTTTGCCCTCCCCGGGCTTCGGAGGTTTTCCTTGAGCCTCTGGGAGGGCGAAAACAGCCTCCCCAGGCTCCGGAGGGCCTCTGGAGGCCGGAAACTGGCCCATTTCCGGCCTTCCCGAACTTCCGGTAGGCCCGTTTTTCGCCCTCCCCGAGCCTCCGTACACGCCCTGCATGTATCTGCATCCAAAACGGGCCGTAGGGGGACTCCTGGGAGGGGAGGGGAACGGTGGGCAGGGCCAGCCAGGAGTGGGATTTGGGGGGTTCTCCGAACTGCACAGAATCTTAGCTAGAGGTTCTCCCGAACCCCTGCGAACCCCCAGCAGCCCACCCCTGGTTATCCTGCTAATAGAGGGAATCTTTTTATGTATTTTCTTTCAAATATCCCAACAAGTTGGAAAGAATAAAACCAGTGTAGAAGAAACCTTTTCTATGTTGTTGTCAAGAAAACTGTAAGGACAGGTGCATATTGTTCTCCAATGACAAACCCAACTTCTTCGAGTCTATTTTTTTTTCCTTCTTGCAAAGATCCAGCGTCTGGGTTCCCATGGCTAAGGATGGACTTAAACCTTAAAGTAGCCTGACACCTGAGTTGCTGCACTACACCGCCTCTCACTAAATCTGACCAAAATCAGGCTTTGTGGTTGGATAGTGGTCCTTGTCTTCATGATGTTGTCTAAAGCTGCTCATTTCAGTAGTTTTCATCCTTTTAACAGATTAACAGAGTTGGAAGGGATCTTGCAGGTCATCTAGTCCAACCCCCTGCCCAAGCAGGAGACCCTACATCTGCCTCTACCTAGGATCGAACTCACAACCTCCTGATTGTGAGGCAAGAGCTCCACCTCTAGGCCACTGAAGGTTTTATTCTTGCTTTTTGTTTTTATGTAGTTGTGGGATCATGGCCACTTCCAAACTGGATGCATACACTGGAGGCCTGTATGAAGAATTCAGTGTCTTGCCTATAATAAACCATATCGTCTCTGTTGCTGGTTGGGGGATAGAAAATGGAACAGAGTATTGGATTGTCCGGAACTCTTGGGGAGATCCCTGGGTAAGGAAGACATGATACATCAATCTATATTATTGCTTTTTAAGGATTTAGCTGGGTGGGTAAAGTTCCCTGCTTGGTAGGGCAGGCTATGAGCGTTCCAGCTGTGAAATGTACCAACAAGTTACATAGGGGCACAGAGGTGGGCTGCTGCTGGTTCGGGCCAGTTCGGGCGAACCGGTAATTCCGACCAGCAGCTGGGCCCACCCACTCACCCCGGCGCTATCCCATCCTATATAATCGCCGTGTGTTTGATGCCGCGCGCGCTCACATTTTCGGTTCTGGGCGAACCAGTTGTTACATTATGCGACACCCACCTCTGTAGGGGCAGGGTTTAGTTAAATCTTTATGGATAGTCCTCGACTTACAACTATACATTTAGTGACCGTTGAAAGTTACAATGGCACTAAAATTACAGCCAATTTTCACACTTACGGCCATCACAGCATTCTCCCATGGTCATGTGATGAACATTTGGGTGCTTGGCAACCAGCATTTATTTACAATGGTTGCAGTTTCTGGGTCAGATAATCATGTGACCTTCTCAGATGGCTTCTGACAAGCAGGGTCAACAGGATCAACTGGATTCGCTTAATGACTGCATGATTCACTTAACAACTGCAGTGATTGACTTAATAGATTTGTGGCAAAAAGGTTGTAAAATCAGAGTGACTCACTTAACAACAGAAATTCTGGTCCCAATTGTGGTTATAAGTCATGTTATTTCATTATTGCGGTTTAGGAAAAGTTACTTCTTGATTAGATGTAATTTTATATCTTGTACCCAACTGCTCTATTTTATCTTACACGCAGCTCATGATTTGAAATATTTTTGGGGTGCTACCTTAACACAAGAACTTAATGCTCTTACATGAATGGTTGCAACTTAATGTCTTTCAGGGAGAACGTGGCTGGCTTCGGATCGTGACCAGTGCATATAAAGATGGAAAAGGAAAATACTACAACTTGGCTTTGGAAGAGGAATGTGCTTATGGAGACCCAATACTCCTTTGAATTTGCCTCTGTACTCTCTTTGACTGGTGCTTTTGGAGACTTTGATATAAAAGAAAATATCCTGCAAAATGCACTCTTCTTAAGAAAGGGGCAGTGCTATTCAGTAGCATTTGCTGATGGAATATCACTATAATTCAATTTTTCTTTTTATTGATGAATAAAGATAAAGGTTTCTCCTGTCCAGTTGTGTCGGACTCTAGGGAGAGGTGCTTGTCTCCGTTTCCGCTGTGGGAACCAGTGTTGTCCAGAGACATTTTCTGTGGTCATGTGACCAGAATGGCTATACACCAAGGTGCACGGAGTGCTGTTACTTTTCTACTGAAGTGGTACCTATTTATCTACTCGCATTTGCATGCTTTTGAACTGCCAGGTGGGTAGGAGCTGGGCCAAGTAACGGAAGCTCATCCCATCATGCGGTGCTTGGGTCTTGAACTGCCAACCTTCTGATTGACAAGCCTAGCATCTTAACTGCTAGGCTACCAATATCCACTCCCAAATGGACATCTGTTCATTGGGTACACAGAAAATAAATGCCAGAAAGTTTGCTTTCTTCTTGAAAGTATTCATGAGCTGTCATCTATGCTTTGGCAAAATGAGATTACATTTGATGCTGGGTTGAGTGTTTTAAAAACTCAAAACAGCTGAATCACCTTTAAATTGATGCCTCTAATTCTAGGTGGATGGAGTTGGCAAATTAAAGAGTGGAGCCAAAAGGGTGGGATTTATATTGACTTTCTCTTAATGAATGCTTTCCCCCTCTTTCCTATTACATGCCCATAATTATGGTGCCCACCCCTTTCTAGTGCCTACCTTTATATTAGTTTTCTAACAAAATTGAGAAATGGAACTGTATTTGGAAGAGCTGTTGTAAAAGGAGAAAGTTAACATTAGAGCAGTGTTTCTCAACCTTGGCAACTTTAAGATGTGTGGACTTCAACTCCCAGAATTCCACAGCCAGCATGTCAAGTGTGAGAAACATTGCTATACAGTGGAAAGAAGAAAGGGTTACATGAAAACAGAGGTATCTCCTTCATCACTATATTTCCAATCTAAGATTTAATCCCATATTCTGAAAACTTTTCAGGAGTTGGATTTGTGCAATACTGTAATATAAGTATGAGTTTGGAGGTGTCCCTCTGCATTCTGCTTTGACTGGGCCCCACTTGAAATAGTGCAACCAAATTCTGGGCACTGCAAACCGAAGGCATGACAAACTGGAACCAAATTCAGAGAAGTACTATCAAGCTGGTGACAAGACTGAGTATTGAATCTTAGAGCCATGGTGGCGCAGTGGTTAGAGTGCAGTACTGCAGGCTACTTCTGCTGACTGCTGGCTGTAGTTCGGCAGTTCAAATCTCACCAGGCTCAAGGTTGACTCAGCTTTCTATCCTTCCGAGGTGGGTAAAATGAGGACCCAGATTGTTGGGGGCAATATGCTGACTCTGTAAAGCGCTTAGAGAGGGCTGTAAAGCACTATGAAGCGGTATATAAGTGCTATTGCTATCTTATGAGGGACACTAAGTGAATTAGGTGTGCTTGGTGCAGAAGAATTGACTAATGAAAAATATGATGGCACTCTTCAAATATCTGAAGAGTTGTCACATAAGAGAACAAGGGGGCTTGTTCTCCAATACCTGGACAGGAATACCGCAACAGGTATGTTGAAAATGCAGGTGAGTCAATTCATGTTCAATTGGATAGTCATTTGTCCAGAATGGTATAGGGCAGGGCTGTTAAACTCCCGGCCTGCCGGATGTGTCACGCGCTGGCCACGCCCATGCCCGGTTTAGCGAAGGGGGAAAAAGTCCCAATACGTCACGTGACGCCGCCATGACGTCAGTTTGACAACCCTGGTATAGGGTCTCCTGCCTGTGTAAGGGTTGGACTAGAAGACCTCCAAGGTCCCTTCCAACTCTGTTCTTATAAGGAACTTTTTTTACATTGAGAGCTGACAATCAATGGAACAGGTGAGTCCAGAAATTTTTCTGTTCTTCCTCACTGAAGGTCTCCAGCTACTATTCCTTTTATACCAAGTTAAAGCTTAGGATGTTATGCAACCCAGTACAGTACCAAGAACAGTAGAATATCAAAGTAGACTATGGAACAGTCTCCACTCTAAAATTCGGTGGGTTCCAATACTCTTGGATTGGAAGCTGTGAATATTTGGCTTTCCCTCACAGGCCCTTGCCAGGATGTTAAATGAACTGTCTAGGTATGGTTTGGGTCCTACATCCCAAGGTTGTAAGTCATGACGATGATAAAGTAGGTCACCCGCATGACTGATCCGATTTGATAACCCATTTTTGCAGCAGGCATTGGTTCACTGTGGGCCAGTTTAGCCAAACCCCAAAAGTATATGATAGTTTTTGGCAAAAATGTCATAAAATGTAGTCATATTTGTGGGATGCTAGCTGCTGAGTGCCCAAAATACAGTCACATGATTGCGGAGGCAGCGGCCATCAAAACCGTATCCCTGGGGAAGTCCGTCGTAACTTCAAATAATTGCTAAGTGACCAGATGTAAGTTGAGGATTACCTGCCTGATTATTCTAATTCTTTTTTTAATAGTGTGTTTTTAAAATATTATTTGTTGTTAGCAATCCACAGTTCATATGTAAGATGGGTGGCCAAATAAAATATACACATTAGAGAGACACTACATTATACATTCTACGCCAGGGGTGTCAAACTCAAGACCCGGGGGCTGGATCCGGCCCGCGGGGTGCTTAGATCTGGCCCATGGGGCTGCCCTGGAAACAGCGAAGGACTGGCCCACGGTGCTTATGCCAGTGAAAACAGAATTTGGGGGGCGCACGTAGCCCCCCCGAACTCCATTTTCACTGACAGAAGGTTGCAGGAGGCCGTCACAGCTGGAAACAGAGCTCACAAGGGCCGCGCACGGCCCACCGAGCTCCATTATTGCTGGCAGAGGGTTACAGGAGGCCGTCGCAGCTGGAAACTGAGCTTGGGAGCCTGTTTTCACTGGCAGAATGCTAGGGCCACCACTGGCACCCCCGACACGAGTGACATCGAGCTGGCCACGCCCACCCTGGCCCCCTTCTCCTGAGGTCAAACACAACCCTGATGCGGCCCTCAATGAAATCGAGTTTGACACCCCTGTTCTACACAAAATGTCATGGCGTGAAGTAAGGCAGATATTTAGGTAATTAGCAGCACATTGTGAAGAACCACGGGAGCCTCAGGCGCTCATCAATTACTGCTCTCATCAACTCTTATGAACCTGACAGGGATGGGCTTTGTGCCACGGAGACAGGAGAGCTCTTGTAGAGTCACTTCATTCAGCACCTACAAGGATCTGCAGAGATATTTCGTTCAACACTTGGCATATTAGGTGTTTCTAAATTAAGGGCTATTACTATATTACTGGCTGCTTTAGCAAAGTCACGAGAATACTGCTTATTCAACAGAAACAAGAACTTGATTATCTCCAAAAGCCAGGACTGTTTTTTTGTTCCTGTTTCTTCCAGTATCTGAAAATATTTCGCCAAGTTAAGAAAACTGTTACCCAAGGAGTAAGAAAGGAACGATTTGGCTTTCTTTCGAGCTCAAAAGTACCACAGGAGGTGATAAATGATGGTATGATCGAAGGATCCTATATCTTACTATCCCTAATGAAGATTTTTTTTAAAAATCCTTTCCTGCAACATCTGGATCGTTGGTCTTTCAAAGTTTCTGCTGCTTTGAACTTCTGCCGCCTTCTGTGTATTTTTTTTGGCCAGGTGATTCATTTTTCATTCACTTTCAATTCATTTTTATTGTCTATTTCTTGAAACATAATTTCCAAAGTAGTCATAAGGCCCCTTCCTTTTGAATCTCAGCTGTTGTGGACATTGGAAATCCCCATCAAATCACAGCTGGTATCTAAAAAGAATATGATTAAAAACAGGAAATCAACCAAAACCAGTGATTTTTTTTTACTTCCTCTTTTAAAAGTAAAAGCCAAACTGTAATATTATGAGGAACATATTCTTATGAAAATAACACAGCTGCTACAAATCATACCCCCCTGGTCATGAATTACTTCCTAGAAATCATTGTTTCAACCAGATGGAGCCTGAGGTAGGTGATATAGAAGAAAACAGCTGCCTTGGCACTCGTGAATCATATCTGAAAACAACCCTAAATCTCCCTTTGTCGGGTAACACGTGTGCCCAACTATTGCACTATAAAAATAATGGGCACAATATGTTATGTTGCTCCATGCTGTCAAACTTTAAGTTCCGGACAAAACACTTCTGGGATTTAAGCAATTTTTAAAAATCAGTACAGATAGTCCCCAAATTACAAACATTTGTTTAGTGACCAAAGTTACAAAGGACCTGAAAAAAGTTTCTTTAAACTTAGGACCATCATAACACCCCCATAGTCATATGATCAAAATTTGGGCATTTGGCAACTGGCATATATTTATAATGGTTGCAGCATCCTGGGGTTAAGTTGGGATTGCCATTTGTGTTTTTCCCAGCCGGCCTCCAACAAGCAAAGACAACAGGGAAAGTCAGATTAATTTAATGACTGCATGATTCACTTAACAATTGCAGTGATTTGCTTAACAACCTTGGCAACTCACTTACCTTGCTTAGCAACGTTAATTCTGCTCCCAATTTTCGTAAGTCAAGGACTACCTTATGAACGGGCTAAACTCATTTATGCAAAGCAGATTTTGTCAAATATTTTGTGGCAGTTCAGCTGTAGCTCTCAGAACCAGAGAGGCAGGCTATTTGTTTGAAATTTCTATACAGGTAGTCCTCGACTTACCACCATTCATGTAGTGACTGTTTGAAGTTACAAGAGCACTGACTTATGACTCTTTTTTACATTTACAATCATTGCAGCACCCCATGTTCCCATGATCAAAATTCGTATGCTTGGCAACTGGTTCATATTTATGACGGTTGCAGTTTCCTGGGGTCATGTGTTTCCCCTTTGCGACCTTCTGACAAGCAAAGTGAATGGAGAAATCAGATTCACTTAACAACTGAGCTACTAACTTAACAACTGCAGTGATTCACTTAACAACTGTGGCAAGAAAGATCATAAAACAGGGGAAAACTCACTTAACTTTCTCACTTAGCCACAGCAATTTTGGGCTCAATTGTGGTCATAATTCGAGGATTACCTGTATACCAGAGGTGAAATCCAGCAGGTTCTGACAGGTTCTGGAGAACCGGTAGCAGAAATTTTGAGTAGTTCGGAGAACCGGCAAATACCACCTCTGGCTGGCCCCAGATTGGGGTGGGAATGGGGATTTTGCAATATCCTTCCCCCAGGAGTGGGGAGGGAATGGAGATTTTGCAGTATCCTCCCTCTGCCACGCCCACCAAGCCATGCCCACCAAGCCACACCACGCCCAAGCCACGCCTACAGAACCGGTAGTAAAAAAAATTGGATTTCACCACTGCTGTATACTGTAATGTGCCTATTAATAGAGTTTCTGCCAAAGAGTTTCCAGCCTTCAATTTTGCCTATACCAGAGCTTCCTTGACTTTTTCCTCCATTATCCAAACTGCCGATAAGAAAGCCTTATCAAAATTTGAGGACTCAAGATGAAGTCAAGTCCCTTCCTTTAGCACCTCAAAACTTTGAACGGTTGCTAAACAAAATGGTCATAACTTGAGGGCGACTTGTATTAGAACATCACTGAAAGATCTTTATGTCATGTCAACAAATTTCCACTTGTAATTTCTTCAATTTTTGCTTTAATAAGAATACTTCGGGAGATTTTTAATGTATTTTACCACACAAGAAAATCATCAGTCAGTTGGTTAGTTATTTAGCATATGGGAATTTTTTTAAAAGTTTTAATATTTTTAAAATGTCCCTGTTAACGATGGGTGAAAGGTTTGTGCATCCGTCCCTAAAGAAAAAACACTTCTACACAATTTTGGATAATTTATCCAGGTTTGCGAACCACTGGCCTATCCTGTAGCCTACAGGAGGCTAATCAAGAATTCCAGCCTGGGGCCACCGCTATGCCGATCTGCTTCAGCCCTTCCTTCCGGTCGCCTTCCCCAAGCCAGGTGGGGCGTGTTCAAGTAAACGCCAGCAGCGCTCTGAAACATAGCTAGTCCTCAACTTGTGACCACAACTGAGCCCAGAATTTATGTTGCTAAGTGAGAAATTTGTCAAGTGAGCTTTGCCCCATTTTACAACTTTTCTCCCCACATCTGTTCAGTGAATCACTGCAGTTGTTAAGTTAGTAATCCCCGGTTGTTAAGTGAATCCCCATGGACTTCGCTGTCTGAATGTCGCAAAAGATGGTCACACGACCCAGGGACACTGCAACGGGGGTCATAAATAGGAGCCAGTTGCCGAGCGTCCAAATTTTGATCACATGACCATGGAGATGTTTATCAAGCACCCGAATGTAAATCACGTGACCGTGGGGATGCTGCAACGGTCATAAGTGTGAGAAACGGTCCCAAGTCACTTTCTGCAGTGCCGTTGTAACCTCGAACGGACACTCAATGAACCGTTGTAAGTCGAGGACTGCCTGTACAGCAGAGCAGACCCGAAAGGATGCCCACCGCCCGCGGCCCCATCGACCCCGAACGGGACGGTTCCTCCGAGGCTCCCTCCCTCCCTCCTTCCTTCCCTCTTGGCTGCGATCCGCGACTGCCCAGTGGCCGCCGGCGCGTCTCAGCCTCCGAGTCACGAGGAGCCGCCTGATTGTTTCCTCTTTCGCAACCGCTTCCCGCTCTCGCAATCCCGGGCAAACCCGTCAGCCTACCTGCAGCGAGCCAAGGCGGGGCGGCCGTTCTCTTCGTCCCCCCCATGACGTCGCCGCTTCCACGGGCCTTTGGCTACCTCGCTCCCCTCTGCGCCAGCGCGGGGCGCAGTCCTTCAGCTCTCCGGACAAAGGACCCAAGTCCCGCCCGGCTCTGCGCGCTCCTTTCCCGGCGCCTGTCTCAAGAGGCGGCGGCCAGCTGAGCCGGTGATGGTCATGGCTGGGCGCGACCTCTCCTCGCTCGCCCTCTGGCTCCTGCCGGGGCTGCTCGTGGCCTCCGTGGACGCCGCCGGCCTTTACTTCCAAGAAGGGCAGAGCTGCTACAAGCCGCTTCCGCGCAACCTCCCCGGCGTCCGGTAAAAGCGGCGGCGCGCAATCAAATCGCTCCAGTTCGGGATGCATAGGCGGGATAGGCGGGCAGAGATCGGATCCGGGCTGAGCCGGTCGCAAGGGCTTTTCTTGAATTGTCAAGGTCCAAGAAAAGGGAGAAGCTCAAGGGATGCGAGAGCTGGGAAGTAGCCTTTCCTCAGCCAGAGCAAATGAAATGCGTTAGAACTACAAAACTCAGAATTCCCAGCCGGCGTGGCATTGGGACGGTGATCTGGCAAGGCTGGAGATGTTAGCCAGGGGGGAGGCAGGGTGTAACAGAGTTGGAAAAGGGACCTTGGAGGTCTTCTAGTCCAGGAGTCACCAACCTTTCGGACCTCAGGGACCACTAAATTCATGATTTTAAATCCCGTGGACCACTAGTATGAATTTTTTAAAAAGATAAATAGTATTTAGTGCAATATAAAAAATGCAAATAATTTTTCTGCGGACCACCAAAATTTTCTCACGGACCACCAGTGGTCCACGGACCACCAGTTGGTGACCACTGTTCTAGTCCAACCCCAGGCTCAGGCAGGCAACCCTTGACCATTTCAGACAAAGGGCTGTCCAATCTCTTCTTAAAAACTTCCAATGTTGGAGGGTGTGTTGAGCAAGTAGATTGACCCGTCCGGCCAATCCTCTCGCCGGTCCCCCAGCATCGGTCCCCCAGCTTTGGGGGGCGTGGGCGATCCCGCAGCGGCGGCTGGAGGGAGAGAGGAGAGCCGGAGATCTCCGCGCAACGGGCTTGGAGCAAATCCCTCGCTTTTCGGACTCTGGATGTTCCCGGGGCACGGACGAGGGGGGGTGGGGTGTCGGCTGCAGCCGCTGCGTGGGCGCATCGGACGAGTCGCCGCCGCTGGTTCAACAAGACTTGTTTTCGCGGAGCGGTGGCTTTAAACCAGGAAGGTGGCCCGGGTTCAACCCGGCTTCACGCATCCTTGCTTGACCCTGAAATTGCCTAGCGGGCTTGTGCAACCATTGGGTCTTCAACTTTACCTAAAAAATGTAATCTCGTGTACAATTTTCTGAGTATCTTGGCAAACAACTGTGATTTAAAATAAATCTATTGATACACGTGGGAAAGAGATAGATAGGCATCGGTTATTAGCAGACATGGGCATTTTGCCTGTGAATAAGATGAGCTCGGCAGCAAAGTACAATGCACTGCATATAAAAAAATAGAAAATTTGTAAAGAGGTTGAATCTCGAATTATTTCTGTGACCTCTCAGAACTGGGAAAATGTTCTGCCTGAAAACATGGACTCCCTGTGCTGATCAGTGTAGATCAGTTTCTCAACCTGGGCAATCCATCCAGCTCTGACCCATATCTACTTTTCCAACCCCCACCCTGGGCAACTTCAAAATATGAGGACAACAACTCCCAGAATTTCACAGCCAGTATTGGGGAAATTCACCAGGCATCTGAGGAATCCTGGGAGGAGTTGTCCTCATATTTTGAAGTTGTCCAGATTGGGAAAAAAAATAGGTGGAGATGGGTCAGAGCTGGATGAATCCATAACAGAAGGCAGCTTCTTATAAGTTGAAGTATAAAATAGCAATTAAAAACTTTACATTTGTGAAGTTTACTAAGGGCGTCTCTCCACCTCCAGTTTATAGTTCTCTCAACCAGTCCTTGCTGTCAGCAAAAATAAAAATAAAAAAATATCCAGCCTCAAATTGGTTCTCTTGCCCCTTGTTCCAGGTCAGTGTCATCACCTTACTTCCCTCCAGCTAATAGGGAACAACTGTATATATCTTGAGGCTGAGCCCTTGGTTGATGGCTAAATATGGAAGGAAACACTACTTCAATAGCTGTGCAGCCAAGGCTGACTCTCATTTGTGGTCTGGAAACCGCTGAAGTCAACCTAATGGAGATACCCCAGAAAAATGGTGTTAGCAGGGTCCATCTGTCTCTTGGGTAAGCACAGGGGGACAGTCAGCCTAAGCAGGACATAGAAAAGACTCCTGAGATTTTAGACTAGCCTCTGATCTTCAGGCATGGAGTATGTAACCTAGTTACATCGTTTTGGCATTTGTTGATGATGGTGTTCAGCATTTAACTCTCTTTACAGTACAGATAGTCCTCAACTTATGACCAGAATAGAGCCCAACATTTCTGTTGGAAAACGAGACAGTTGTTAAGTGAGTTTTGCCACGTTTTACGACTTTTCTTGACAGAGTTGCTAGGTAAATCACTGCAGTGGTTAAGTTAGTAACCTGGTTGTGAAGTGAATCTGGCTTCCCCATTGACTTTGCTTGTCGGAAGGTCACAACAGGGGATCACATGACCCCAGGACCCTGCAACAGTCATAAATATGAACCAGTTGTCAAGCATCTGAATTTTGATCACATGACTATGGGGATGCTGCAATGGTCATAAGTGTGAAAAACAGTCATCAGTCATGTTTTTAAATGCCGCTGTAACTTCAGTCACTAAATGTATAAGTCAAGGATTATCTGTAATAATTCATGAGAACAGAAATAGAGAAGAGGGATTCCTAAGAAACTGCTAATTCATGGGAATCATCAGAATGCAAACCAGCCACACCCTAGAATTTCCTACATTAGCTTTCTCGAAAGAAGACTCCTTTCCCAAAGATCTGTCAAGTGCCCTGCTGGGTCTACCTAGCAGGCTTGGTCTTCTTGAAGTTCTACTTTTTCCATAAAACATATATTTGTTCATTGTTGATCCTTCTGGGTTGCACACTGTTGATGACACACAATGCATTTGCAGCTTGTTTATACAGTTTTCTCCTCCTCGGGATAATTAAGCTACATTACCTATCTTTTACCTATCAAGTATTTACATTACCTATCAAGGATCTTGGAGTACTCATATCTAATGATCTAAGTGCCAAAGCCCACTGTAACAACATTGCCAAAAAGGCACTAAGAGTAGTCAACTTAATCCTGCGTAGCTTCTTCTCTGGCAACATTACACTGCTAACTAGAGCATACAAAACGTTTGCTAGACCAATTCTCGAATACAGCTCACCTGTCTGGAACTCGCACTGCATATCGGATATTAATACAATTGAGAGAGTCCAAAAATATTTCACGAGAAGAGTCCTCCACTCCTCCACTTGCAACAGAATACCTTATTCCACAACACACAATAGATACAAACTTCATGTAAACCGCTCCAAACTCGACTGCAGAAAACATGACGTCAGCAACAGAGTGATTAATGCCTAGAATTCACTACCTGACTCTGTGGTTTCTTCCCCAAACCCAAAAAACTTTAACCTTAGACTGTCTACTGTCGACCTCACCCCATTCCTAAGAGGTCTGTAAGGGGCGTGCATAAGCGCACCAGCGTGCCTACCGTCCCTGTCCTACTGTCCTATTGTCTTCATCTATCTGTATTCACTTTGATTATGTTTATGATTATACCTATACCTGCTATCTTGTACATGTTTGACAAATAAATAAATAGTAATAGTTCTCAGCCAGCATGGCTGCTGGGTATTATGGGTCATATAATTCAAAACACGGAGTGGGCCAGTTGGGAAGGTGACCCCTCTCGTTTCTATCACTTTGCAAATGTTGATATGTTAAAATTTTGCTGTCCTGAGATGTTCCCCTCTCCCTTTTGGAGTTTTGCAAAGCAGGCAAAACAAAGAACAAAGTTCATCTGAGAACTTTAGAAAGTAGTTGAGGTCATCAGAATTTTGAGGAAGAAAGGCATTTCGTGATAAAGTCCTTTCTGCCTAAGACCTAAGTTATTTCACAAACAGTCAGTGAATCAAATGAAGTGGGAATTATATATGCTGTTCAGACTAGGATAGACTTGGTTATAAATCAGAGCACGCACTGAGAAATAACCCTCTTTACCTTTGCTCACAGAAAATTAACTTTCCTTATTCTTCCCCCCCCCCCGAAAGAACCTATCCGCGTCCGCATGAATATTTGGATATCTCTAAGCTGCCCAAGAGCTGGGATTGGAGAAGCAGAGATGGGGTCAATTATGCAAGCACCACTCGAAACCAGCACATTCCCCAATACTGTGGATCCTGCTGGGCTCACGGCAGCACCAGTGCCTTTGCAGGTAGGGAATACTTACTGGTGATGCCTTCCTCTGAACAAATCTTAAGGGAGGAAATGCATAGATTTTTTAAAAAAAAAAATCTTAGTCACTACACCTCACACCACAGTCTGCCTTTCAAATCAAATTAAGTGTTTCCATTTGAAAGTGTGGTGTGCCTTTTAAGGTTGGGCAATACCGAAAGAAAGCTGGAGGACTTACCTCATTGGTGTTATCTTTGAGTTAGTTGTGCAGTTTTCTGCCTCTTGATTGAAGGCAAAGTCTCCTTCAAGCTGAGTTCAACTCCTGGTAATTTCACATCCACATCGCTTTCTTAGATAGAGCCGTGGTGGCACAGTGGTTAGAATGCAGTATTGCAGGCTAATTCTGCTGATTGCCAGCAGTTCAATCCTGACTGATTCAAGGTTGACTCAGCCTTCCATCCTTCCGAGGTGGGTAAAATGAGGACCCAGATTGTTGGGGGCCATATGCTCACTCTGTAAACTGCTTAGAGAGGGCTGTAAAGCACTGTGAAGCGGTATATACCGGTAAGTCTAAGTGCTATTGCTATTGCTTTCTTGGTGGTGGCATGGAAGCCATTTGTCACTGTCATTCACTGGGGATTTTTTTTCAACCCTGCTTTAGCCTACAGTCTTCTTTTGGATCTTAACTAAGTTGAACCTAACCAGGTTCAACACTGCTGTTTCTTGGCCCAAGTTTTGCCATATTAAAAGACAATGGAAAATGGGAAATGGTTGTGGTAAAGGACTGAATTAGCCAGAATGGTGTTATTGAAAAGAAAAATGAAAGAACATTTGAGATTTAAAGGGGAAGGAATTCATGTCATTTTATGGAGAAAAAAGCAGGTTTCTAGGATCCATTTTCGGGTTTTTATTGGAATGTAAAATCTGGTACAAAATAGTGAGTGGCAGGTAGGGAAAAGGGAACAAATGATCATTTGTCTCCTGTATCTCATAAATCACACCTGCACAATCTGTACTTCATGATTAGGTTTGAATTAAGTCATGGCTTGCTGTATTATAGATTGCAAATAAATCACAATAAAAGTGGTCTGGGTTAGCCTGACATAGGAAACCACAAACCGCGGCTGAATTCAGAAAACACACCAAGCCACAGTCAACTCAAAGAAAAATATGCACCGATGATAGCAATAGCAATAGCACTTAGACTTATATACCTCTTTACAGTGCTTTACAGCCCTCTCTAAGCGGTTCACAGAGCATATTGCCCCCAACAATCTGGGTCCTCATTTTACCCACCTCGGAAGGATGGAAGGCTGAGTCAACCTTGAGCCAGTGAGATTTGAACTGCCGAACTGTAGCTAGCAGTCAGCTGAAGTAGCCTGCAGTACTGCACTCTAACCACTGCGCCACCTCGGCTCTTGATGTTACCTAGTTGGGTAATGAAACATTTGCAAGAAAATAGCCAAGCTCAGAGACCACCAAGGACCTCAAAGAAAAATATTTTACCTTAGCACAGCGGTTCTCAACCTTTGGGGGTCGAACGACCCTTTCACAGGGTCGCCTAAGCGCGCGCTAGCCCGCCACGCCCCTTTGTCACCTCATTGCGCGCGGGGTGGTTGTGGGAACTCAGTCTGTGGCTCTGAAGGGTTGCAGTTTTTGTTACTTTCAACACTTATTTCTCTCTCTTAGATCGCATAAATATCAAGAAGAAAGGTGCCTGGCCCTCGGCGTATCTCTCTGTTCAAAATGTGATTGACTGTGCCAATGCTGGATCTTGTGAAGGTGGGGACGACAGTGGCGTGTGGCAATATGCTCATGAACACGGCATCCCGGATGAAACATGCAACAATTATCAAGCTAAAGACCAAGGTGTGTATGATCAGAGCACCAAAGTGTGTATGAGGTGGGCTCAAAAAAAGGGAAGGGAATTTCAATCATCCACCATTCGTGTTGGCCTTGCAATACTGTTGTATTGTAATACTTGCTGTTAGCCAAACTGTTATTTATATAAACCCCTTTCAGATTGCTTGGAACTAGTTTGCATCCATCAAAGGTAGCCAGGCTGATTACAAAATTGGCCTTCAAGCACATAAAACATTGAACGTACATTGAGCTGCTTCATAATGAATTTAGAATGAATTCAGTTGCTTTTGCTCCCACTGCTCTTTTGACTGTCCCAGGTTATTGTGTTTCTCTCTTCAGGTAAGGAAATATCTTTGAAATGATGACCCAATGGGTCACGGATTGTCTAGTTACATGTAAATGATTTGATAACTGTTTCATTAAAAACTTATAATTGCCTTTATAAATGTGTTACTTCCAAATTACAGATATTTGACTATGGCTAAAAGAAGAGCAGCCAGCTTTAAACCAAGAATTCTTTTATTGCTGAGACAAGATGCATTCATAATTTTTCAATTCACACAGTTTGCACTAAAAAAATGGACTCTAATCCACATTAGCCTCGTTTAGCAGAATGTGCCTAGGTCTTCAGATTCGCATTGAAGGTCTAGCTCTCTTTTCCACCGTTGCCTAAAGTCCAATCAGTGGATCATAGGATCTTCCCTCCCACAACTTACTTCCCAGTTATGGAGCTCTCTTCCCACGGAGTGTGAAGAGGGCTTCTATCTCTCCTCTTTTGGAAAGAAATTTGATGATGGATTTACTTTGAACATTATTATATAACACAAACCTCCTGGCTTTTTTAAAAAATTGGGGGGGGGATTGATTTGTTTAAAATACCATTTTATGCTTGCCAGTTTTGTATTTTGTTTTATAATTCCCACATTTCATTATTCAGTGGAAATAAATGGGAAGTGGAATAGGAATAATGCAAACAAACCAATGAGGCATTCCCCCGGGTGCCCTGCAAGGAACCTTCATTTCGTAATTTGAGATGACAGATAAATGCAGGTAGTCCTTGACTTACAATCATTTGTTTAGTGATTGTTCAAAGTTACAACGGCACAGAAAGAAGTTCCTTATGTCTGGTTTTTACACTTACAACTGTTGCAGCATCTCATAGTCATGTGATCAAAATTCAGATGCTTGGCAACTGGCATGTCCTAAGAGCCGCGATGGCGCAGTGGTTAGAGTGCAGTACTGCAGGCTACTTCTGCTGCCTGCCGGCTGCCTGCAGTTTGGCAGCTCGAATCTCACCAGGCTCAAGGTTGATTCAGCCTTCTACCCTTCTGAGGTGGGTAAAACGAGGACCCAGATTGTTGGGGGCAATATACCAACTCTGTAAAACCACTTAGGGAGGGCTGTAAAACACTGTAAAGCGGTATATAAGTCTAAATGCTATTGCTATTGCAGTGTCCCAGAGTCATTTGACAAGTGATCTTTTGACAAGCAAAGTCAATGAGGAAGCCATATTCACTTAACAATTGTGTTGCAGACTTAACAACTGCAGTGATTCACTTAATAACTGTAGCAAGAAGGGTCATAAAATGGGACAAAATTCACTTAACAGCTGTCTTCCTTAGCAACTGAAATTTTGGCCTCTATTGTGGTCATAATTCGAGGACCTGTAATAGGCTATCTGGGAAAATTAACTGCTGTTTCCATTTATCTTGTGCAATTATTTTTGAAGGTTGCAAGAAATTTAACCAATGTGGAACATGTACCACCTTCGGGGAATGCCACGTGATAAAAAATTACACCCTCTGGAAAGTGGGAGATTATGGATCTGTGAGCGGTCGAGAGAAAATGATGGCAGAAATCTATGCAAATGGACCCATCAGGTACGGGAGGGAACACAAGTTTTAATGGCTCAGAACGATTCATGTGGCAAGTTGAAGTGATGTGATTGAAGTAGGTATGGATAGCAATGTTGGTTCACTGGAGGAGAAGAAATTGTTTAAAGCCACATTTCCCACCCTTGGCAACTTTGAGATGTGTGGACTTCAACTCCCAGAATTCCTCTGCCACCAGCTGGAAAAATCCTCCCCCATTATTTATTTAACTCCCTAAAGGTGGAGTCTGGTAGTGCTGTCTGGAATTAATGTTTAGTGGGGGCTTAGATGGGGTGGAATTTAACCTATTTTGTCCTTCCCCCAAAAAACAGCATTAGGACTTTGAGGGAGTTCACGGACCATCTATGTGAAAGACTGGGTAGCCTCCTGGTGATGAGCTGAGGTAGAGCTTATACCTCAATAGAAATGTACAAGTTCAAGTTCTTTCCTGGGTGTATTCAAATCCGTGATTGGTTCACAGCAAGTGTCACTGCACATGTGTTATTTGAGGCCACCTAGCTAATTTGGATACTAGTTGGGAACTCTTCACTTCTGTGATAACTGCAGACATTTCAGCCTTGTTTATTTTGCTAGCCTTCTAATTTCATGTAATTTAAACAGTTGTGGGATCATGGCTACCTCAGGCCTGGACAACTATACCGGAGGAATTTATGCTGAATATCACTCGTCGTCTTTCATCAACCACATTATCTCTGTTGCTGGTTGGGGTGTGGAAGATGGAACTGAATACTGGATTGTCCGCAACTCATGGGGCGAGCCGTGGGTAAGTAGAAGCAAGATATTTCTTTTTAAAGGAAAAAAAAAACATTTGAGGATTGTTATAGTGGCATGTTTCACTTAAGGGCAGAGGTTGTTTTTAATCTTCATAAACTATACCAAGCCCTTGGTTGTGTTCTGTCCCAGCTGCCGAACCACCCAAAAACAACACAAGCAACGTACAAACAAACCTTGTTTAATACTATTTAAACTGCTAATGCTCTCTTAGCAGTCGTGTTGGTTAAAGTCCATACAGTAAATCATAAAGTAGTCCTTTCGGTGCACCAACTGTTAATTAACGTCTTAACAGTTGGCAAGAGTCCAAGCACAAAGGATCCAAGAAGTTCAGCAAATGAAGCTTAACTGATAAGAGCCACGAGAACTTACTGAAGTTGGCAGAAAGCCCAGAACTAGGAACAGGAAAAGTAATGCCGACTTGAATCGAGCTGAACAGGAAACCCAAATCAATACGTGGATTGAACGGAGATGTTTCCTGCAACGTAGTTGAGCGCGGTCACTACTTAAATAGGCTAAGGGAGTGGCCAATTAAGGAGACCTCCTCCTGAGAAACCATTCTTGCCTCTTGGCAGCTCTGCGTGCCTGTGCATTCAGAATAGGCTCCTCCTCTTCTTCCTCGTCAGTGATGGGAGCTTCTGGAGGTTCTGAAGGCCCTGGCTGCATCTCTGCCTCTGGCACCGAGTCCCCACCAACCTCCTCACTGTCCGACTCGGGTACCAGCTGCACAGGCTGCCGGCGCATCACACAACAGCCTCTTCGCTGTCGGAGTCCGCAACCAGCTGCACAGATTGCTGGCGGGCCACAACAGGTTGCCACCTATGGAGACCTGCAAAAGTTTTCAGCAAATAGTAATTCTGAATGTGACAAAAGAAGGACATGCTTAAATACATGCCAAGAAAGTCAAGGTACAGCAAATTTAAATGAAATTAAATCAGTTGTAGTATTTGATCTGGTCTCCATCGGGGCATGTTGGTGTGTGATCTTAGTACGTCACTAAAACTCCAGTTTTTGTCTCCTTGATGAGAAATGGCATAGAAACCAGCAGTGGGACTATATATAGGTGAGGAGCAGATGTGCAAAAACTGAAGATGACAGTTGTGACCACAAAATCCTTACGTCAGAGCTGCTTTAATTAATTCCCAGGGCTGCCCATGAAACCAGAGAGATGAATCCTCCAGGACTCTTCTCCATGTTAGTTGCATTAAATTATTCCTTAAGTAACAAAGACGTTCTTCTGAATCTCACAAATGCCCTTTTGATGAAAAGAGCATGGAAAATATAACGTGAGGAACTGGGGTTATTGGGCTGGGCTAGAATATAGGAACTTCTGCAGAGCCAGAGGATGGGCCTGTTTAGGCCAATATTACCTCCTGAGTGGCAACCAAGTCTCAGGGCTTCCCAGCTCCTTAACATTACTGTGTTAAGCACTGAAACTGAAAGAAGCCACCAGTAGAGATGGCAGGACCTACTTTATCCCCTGTGTTGCTTAGAGAGGATCTTTGGAACGATGTCCCTGTCCTCATGGACACCAGATTTCCTCACAACCAGGCTGGTGGTGTCATGGCCATGGAGAACGATGCAATTCAGGTTCAGCAATGCTGTCAGGCCCAACACCAAGAATGGCACGTGGGGATTCTTCCAAGCTGAGTTCTTTATTGTTTCACACCTATAGACAAATTCTTGCCAGACTGAGGACTCTACAATGTTCTTTGTGGACTATTAGGGAGGGACTGTCTGCATCCTCTTTCTCTCACACCATAAGACAGGGGTCTCCAAACTTGGCGACTTTAAGACTTGTGGACTTCAACTCCCAGAATTCCTCAGCCAGCTGGCTGAGGAATTCTGGGAGTTGAAGTCCACAAGTCTTAAAGTCGCCAAGTTTGGAGACCCCTGCCATAAGATCTGGACTGGGTTGCCTCTTACTCCTCTGGAATGCAGCCCCTCCCTCCCGGAGATCCACTTCCTTACTGCATTCCATCACAAAAGCAAGGGAGGCCCAAGGAGGTGAGGTCTTGATCCCAGTTCATCTGGGTATTCAAGCTCACCATCAAAAGTGGCTGCTTCAGGTAAGGAACAGCGGGGCAGATCCTGCCCCATTGCATTGTTGGCACCTTTTTTGCAAATCCAGGCACATTCAAGGTTTAAATGGCATTTTTGAACGAAGCTGTAAAATGAGAACGAGGGTTGGGCCACAATTCTTTTGTGATGTGCCTGTGTTTGTAATTCCAGGGTGAAAAAGGATGGCTGCGCATTGTGACGAGTACCTATAAAGGTGGGAAAGGAGCAGACTATAATCTGGCTGTTGAAGAACAGTGCACATATGGAGACCCCATCGTACCTTGAATTCTTTTGTGAGAACTTTTTCAGCTAGATTTTTTTTTTACTTTTGAAAGGGAAAATTTGCTTTCTGCAGGATTGGCTGGCAACATATGGACTGGTAATTAAACTGAGTTTCTTTTCTTTTTTTCATTAAAGATTTTGCATAAATTATCAAAATGAATTTACTGATTCTGCTGAGAAAACCTTGCACTGTTTTTTTCAAATGGAAGTGAGCTGTAATTTAACCTTGGCCTTTTTTAGTCAGGGTTCAGGCCGGGATATGGGAGTGAGACTGCATCTACCATATGTGCTCTTAGATGACCTCTGCTGGGAGTGGGATTGGGGGGGGGGTCCTATTCCGGAGGCATAGAATCAAAATCATCTCAGCACCCTTCAATACCATCAATTATGGCATCCTTTTGGACTGGTGAGTGGCACTGTTTTGGCGTGGTTCTCCTTCCTCTGGGGTCAGTTCCAGTTGATTTGGGGGGAGGGGTAAGATGTAGCCCTACTTTGTGGGTGCCCCAGGGTTCAGTTCTCTTTCCTCTCCTAGTTAACACATACATGAGGTAATCCAACAGTTTGTGGTGAGGTATCAAAATACAATCTTTCTATCTCCATTCTGGGCTGCCTGAACGATGCCATAGATTTCTTGTCTCGGTGCTTGGAGGCTGTAAGAGTCTGTATGGGGCACAATGGGCCAAATAAGACAGAGTGGCTTTGGGCCTTCCGGTGACAAGGTTTTTCCACCACTAGTCTTGAATGTGGTGGCACTTGGACTCACGGCTTCTGCTAGAAAAGCAGGTGGCAGCCATGGCCAGGAGGGCCTTTGCACATCTTAGGGTGTTGTGCTTGTTGTGCCCGTGTCTGGATTGGGAGGCTTTGCTCACGGTCACTCATGCCCTCATGACTTCTCTTCTGGACTACCGCAATGAGCTCTACATGGGCCTGCCCTTGAAGAGCATTCTGAAGCTCCAACTGGTAGAGAATGCAGCTTCATGGGGAATAAAGGGTGTCAGATATTCAACACATACAACACCACTGCTTTGCGAGTAGCATTGGTTACCCGTGTGTTTCCAAGTGCAATTCAAGGTACTGGTTATCACCTTTGCAGCCCTACATGGTTTGAGGCTGGGTTACCTTCGGGACCATCTTCTTCCAATCATTTCTACCCATCCAACTCGGTCAGGCAGGTTGGACATGTTGCAGGTCCCGTTAGCCTAGGAATGTCACCTGGCAGAAACCATGAGAAGTGCCTTCTTGGCCCTCCGGAAGATTCTCCCTTCAGGTATCAGGATGACCCCCAACCCTGTTGGCCTTTCACAACTGTTGGCCTTCACACAACTGTGAAATTGTGTGTCCAGGCTTGGAGACCAAGTGTGTTAAGGACCCCACTTCCTGGCTGTGTTAACATCCATAGTAGCAATTTTACTTGGTGCAATATATATTTTGTACTTTTAAATTATTTTAATGTTTTATGATATACGCTATCCAGACTCATTTGTTGAGATGGGCAGCTATAGATATAAAATCAAATAAATAAATAATGCAAATAACCATGTTTAATTCTTTTGAAATGTGTATCGTTTGGGGGTAGATTCCTTAAATTATTTTATTATTAATTATCTGAAACTAATTGTTGTGGCTTGCCGGGTTACGGATGTCGAATTTCCTATTCTCTGTAGTGAATGGATAGACTAATCCCTAGGCCAGGGGTCGGCAACGTGCGGCTCTAGAGCCACATGCGGATCTTTGGGCCCTCTCCTGCGGCTCCCTGTCAGATGATCCCACCACTGGGTGGCCCCTCCCCTCCCCTCCCCCCCACTCCTTGCCTGCCCTGAGAAGGGCGACTGCGGCGGATGGAGACTCGCTCCGTATTCCAGAGCGGGAGCAAAGTGCCCGTCTATTTGCCTCTACTTGTTGGTGCTGTGCGCACCTCGGCCGCTTGGGGAGACATGTGACTTTTCTCCGCACCGAGACACTGGCTGGGCCGCCTGGCTGCAGGCGATGCTCTGCGTCGTAATGGGCTCCAGGAGGAGGAGGAAGGGACGCCATCTCCCCCATTGTGCAGCGTGCTAAGTTTAAGTGCAAGAGCAGCAAGCAGGCATGGAGGCAGCGAGAGGAATATGGGGAGACGCGCCCCAGCCCATGTCTCGGGGCGGAGAAAGTCGCGCGTCTCCCCATATTCCTCTCACTGCCTCCATGGCTGCTTGCTGCTTTTGCACTTAAAGTTAGCACAGAGAAAAGTCTCCCAACAAGGAAAAGTAGAGGGGCGCTTTGCTCCCGCTCTGGAATACGGAGTGACTCTACATCTGCCGCCATTGCCCTTTTCCTTTCAGGGCAGGCGAGGAGGGAGGGGGAGGGGGGAAGCCAGCCGACAGGGAGCCACAGCAGGGGGACGAAAGAGCTTCATTTATCTGGGAACCTGAAATGACTCTTTATTTAAATCTGGTAAAAAGCACCCAAAGAACAACATCAGCAAAAAAACCACACCCAATCCTCGCCTGTTTTTGGAAATGGTTCAAGAGGGAACTCACACACGCACGCGCACGCGCACACACACACACACACACACACACACACAAAGACAACTTTAGATGAAGAAAAAAAAAAACACGTCTTCCNACACACGAGAGGGGAAGAGAGAGAGGGGGGGAGAGGGGGAGAGAGAGAGAGATGGGGAGAGGGAGAGAGACATACCTGTTTCCCATAGAAAAGAAAACACTGAAAGCCACAAAACCTGAGTAGGCGTGGCTGGGAGGGGTCATGTGACTCGGTGGGAGTGAGCGACATCGAGTTGGCCACGCCCATCCAGGTTTTGTGGCTCCCGGTGTTTTGTTTTCTGTGGGAAACTGGTCCAAATGGCTCTTTGAGTGTTTAAGGTTGCAGACCCCTGCTCTCTAGGCTGACAGGCAAGGAAATGCAGGCTAGGTTGCTTGCACATTGTCCTTGATAGACAAATCTTCCTGAGATCCTTGCAATAAAGTTGTTCTATAAAAGAAAAAAATATGATTAATCATATTGGTTGATTTTGTTCTAATCTAAACATAGACTTGCAGTCACCCTTTTGTAAGCTACTGAGCAGTCTTAATAAACCTATATAACACAAAAGTGCTGATATTTCAAGATTCTAACAAAATACCTCATGGCCATGGATATATATCAAATACAGCAGTGTCTAGAGGCCAAGTGATAAAGGCCAGATATTATACAAGTAATCCTTGGCTTACCACCAACCTTTTGGAAAAAGCACCTTTGAGACAACTATGACCTGGATGACTGAGAATTTCCCTTTGGTTAGGTTCATAAGACCCAGTAAATTCAGTAACATTATAGTTCAACATTTTTTCAGCCAATGTATGAAGAAAACTGATGTCTATTTCTCTATCCACTTATTAAAAACTATACGGAATCTTTTCAGTATTTTTCCCAGTGTCATTGTTTGCTTTGCAAATTGAAGACTAAATTCCACAGGCACAATTTTTACCCAAAAGAAAATTTATTAAAAATTACAAGCTGTCATACTTTTCACTCATCTGATATGTAGCAAGAAAACAGATCTGAAAAGTTATACATTACTGTATATGCTATGCATTTAGAGAAATGTAACAACAAATATATGTATTTCTGTCAAAGTAATGAAACTTACTGATAATGGTTAATATTTTTATATTTTCTCCTAAAAGAACAATACCTGTATTTCTTTGCTAGGGTTCACAAACATAAAACATTTGTGATGCACAAATGATTTTTTTTTTTTAAAATCAGAACTTGAATGCAACAGATGCTAAGCATAGGTCTGTTTCTCAACAATCATCCATGATGGTTGATTTACAAACTACAATGTAATAAAGACATTGTAAGGAGGTTTATCCAGCCTGGGGATCCACCAAAGGATGGGATCTGTAGACCCAACATATGTAAGGGTGCCCAGGTTGGAGAAGGTTTGCGAAAGGGTGTTTTCAGATGGAGCATATCTGATATTTTCACCAGATGTTTATAGGATTGTCAAGAATGAGAGCAAGTCTGAGAGATTAATACACTGCTTTTCCAGTCTACAAAACTGACTGGAACACAGTCAGAAAGTAGAGAGAAATTCATAAAACGATGTCAGCTCTACTTACTAGAAGTAACCAGTCATATACTAAACAATGAATTTCTTAAAGAATATCATGGCTACCATACTTCACTGGGTCATATACATGGAGCAGGAAAACTACACCATCTTTTCAGTTCTTCTTCAAGAGGACCAAGTATTTGAAGTATTGATGCAATCTGTGCCAGTAATTGCTTTCTACACAAGCAAAATTGTCCAGTGTGAGTTCCTACTTAACCTGAAAACTATCAGCAAACCATTTGAATTTTCTTTACACAACACGAAATGGGCCTGGTCACCAGTGGCTTCTCGGTGTTTCTCCCTTACTTCAGCTGACCATGATGAAATTCGATTTGCAGTGAGCTTTAAAGAAGACAAACAAGACAGGTTGACTTGGAGTAGAATTTATGTGCCTAAATCTTTTGATTCAAATGGAAAGCAGGGTCTGATTGCATGCATTCTTCAACACTTTAATCCATTCCTGTAAAATATTCCCCCATTGTCCAGTCATATACAGTATAACCGTGATGGCGAACCTATGGCACACGTGCCACAAGAGGCACGCGGAGCCATATCGGTGGGCACGCGAGCTCAGGTCCGCCAGCTGATTTTCGGGCCTATTGGGCTCACTGGGAGTCGGGAAACAGGATGTTTCCAGCCTCCGGAGGGGGTGGGAGAGGCCCGTTTTTTGCTCTCCCCAGGCTCCAGAGCCTTTCTAGGAGCCTGGGGAGGGTGAAAACGGCCTCCCCCCCCCCCGAGGTCCTCCAGAGGCCAGAAATGTTCCGTTTGCCGACTTCCGGTTGGACCGGAAGTCCTGTTTTTTTGCTCTCCCCAGGCTTCAGAGCCTTTCTAGGAGCCTGGGGAGGGCGAAAACGGCCTTCCCCACCCCCCCGGAGGCCCTCCGGAGGCTAGAAATGGCCCGTTTCAAGTTGGGGGGGTCATGCGCACATGCATGGGGGGGCTGCATGGAATTATGGGTGTAGGCACGGATGCGCGCGACCCCCCCCCCTTTTTGGCATGCGAACCAAAAAAGGTTTGCCATCACTGCAGTATAATATATCCCAATGTCTGCTAGAGTCAGCAGCTATAATAAATTTACCGCAAAATTAAAATGGATGCGTTCACGGTTGCTATTGTATCTCACAAATGTTTGATGAGATTTAAGTATTGTAGGCTGGCAAGTGATTTTGATTTCCAGGATTCCTGAGAGAGTCTTGGGGGATCCCCAGGGATGGTAGGACCACATTGTAAAAAAATTGTATCTTAGACCATAGACTAACACAGTTCAGCTCAGCCTTAATTCAAGAGCCTTACATGTCTTCAGGGGTCTCCACAATCAAAAGTCAAGATGGAAGCCACGAAAGTTTGATTGAAGCTCTTTCCCTTTTTAAAGTACATTGCATGCAGAGTTTAATTGTAGAATCATGGCCCCGATCTTGGACTTTTTTTTTTTTTTACTGTGGAAACGTGTTTTGTGCAGGTTTTCCTGCAGTCCAAACACCCTGAAAACATGAGACTCATAGAAACATCTGATCTTTTCAGTGCTGAAAAAGCATCTGAAGAGGGATTCTGCTCAGAGGTTCTTGAGGTAAATTCTTTGAGATGTATGTGGGTTCATGCATGTAAACAGATTGCAAACTTGAAATAAAAATGCAGTGCCGGAAAGATTTACCTATGAACTCTGTCACTGGGTCATGTTCACCTTCTGTCTTAATGGTTCCTGCAATGCTGTCATTTTCCAAAATTGGAAGAAAAAGCTGCACAAAGTCAGAGGTGTAGGGGGGAGCAATCACATCCAGTACCTATGAAATCAGATAGCACAAAAGACTGTGAGCTTCATTGTGATTGTTGTTGTTGCTTTTTTGGGGGGAGGGGAGTAATTTTATTTTAAAACATTTAGAAAATAAATTGCTACACAAAAGAAAACAAGAAGATAATTTTAAAAAGGAATAGTGAATGGAGAACAAAATAGTAAATAAAATTTACAATGGTCGTAACATTGCATTTCTTAGTTTTATAACAGTGTGTTTCTTGGTTTTTGGACCCTGTCATCAATCTTGCCAAATTCATT
>QLTV01004393.1:449928-461943 GCA_003457575.1 Thermophis baileyi
CCTCCCCCCCCGGCCAGGAAAGGGGAAAAGAAAGGAAAAAAGAAAAAAAGAAAAGAAAAAAAAAAGAAAAAAAGAAAGAAAAAAAAAAAAAAAGAGAAAAAAGAAGAAAAAAAGGAAGGAAAGAAGGAAGATAAGGGGTGGGGGGGGGGAAGGCAGGGGGGGGAGGAGGAGGAGGAGGAGGAGGAGGAGGAGGAAATAAAGACACACTCAAATTGAATATAAGTCAGTCTACACAATTTTCTTGGCGGTATTGCAGAAGTGATTTGCCACTGTTTTTCTTTGGGGATTTAAAAAAAAAAATTCCCAGTCCATTCTGTAAAACCTGGAAATCCCAGAAGATCTCTCAGCCACGAACTAAGCAGATCCAACTCTGTTTTACAGCCATGGTTGGCTAGAGCCTGCCACCAACTCCACAGAGGTCACATTTCAGAGCAAATATTATATATTGGAAACTAGAAATAGTTTGGCTCCTAAGAATTTCTCCAATCGTTAGATACATGGATGAGTGTATGCAGAACTTCTTGCAATATGACAACGGAGAAGCTCATGTTCCCCGTGGCGATCTTGTGTGCATCTTATTCAACCACAAACATGGCAATATAATGCCCAAAAGACCAACTATGCAACTGTATTCCTAACATGTTAGCCTCCCCAATCTACTTACAAATTTGCATGAAAAAACAGGAGAGAGCTGACAAGCTTGCTAGTTGAATGAAAGAACCGTGTTTACCTTGACAGTGAAGTTCAGCATGAGACAGTCTGGATGAGCTTCAGCCAGCTTGTAAAAGAGGTCTCGCCATGTTGTGTGTGCTATCATTTGCTCGAGCCAGGCTGGAGTCTGTCAAAAACCAAAGCAACAGACCAAGATGGACTGGGCGGTCAAGAAAACCAACAAGTGCTTTTAGAATAGCTTTAAAAGTGTCCAAAGAAAAACACAAAATTGACACAATAGCACTTAGATTTATATACCGCTTCAGTGCTTTACAGCACTCTCTAAGCGGTTTACAGAGTCAGCATATTTCCCCCAACTATCTGGGTCCTCATTTTACCGACCTCGGAAGGATGGACGGCTGAGCCAACCTTGAGCCTGGTGAGATTCGAACTGCCAAATTGCAGGCAGCCGGCAGTCAGCAGAAGTAGGCTGCAGTAGTGCATTCTAACCACTGCGCCACCGCGGCTCTTACTCAAGTGCTTACTCTCTCAAGAACTCCTTACTACTCACTTTACAGAGTATTTACAAACCATCTATGGCCACATCAGGCGACACACTGTCATGTGTTGATCAAGACCAAGCAGATACAGGCATACAGTATACTAAGCTTGGTGAATTTTAACCCTGGTTACTTTTTTGATGGCTTAGGTACATAGGATGTAACTTGTCCTCCCAAGGACACCTGTGACTCAGCAAAACTCAACCCACTTGGTGAGTACGTGGTTCAAAGTACTGTGCGAAGCCCAAACATGGATTATTTCAGAAAGCAGATTAAGCATGTGGTCTGAAGATAACTTGCACGTAAGAAAAAAGAAGTAGATAAGGTGCAAATGGCAATGTGTATATCTTTTCTATAAGAACCAGACTAGTAAGGTACTGAAAACAGCTTCCAAGGTTTGCCAGCCCACAAAAAAGGCAGATGCATTTCTATTCAATTGTATGCAAAAGCACAACTGATGTCCACATGGCAAAGTCTGAGAAAGCTGCTCACATTTTTTTTTGGGGGGTGGGGGTGGGGCTCTGCTTGTCTTGAAAGAGATGGTGCTATACAGGTTCACTGTCAGTTTTACCCCATGGACAGGAATAAATCATTTTGAACAGCTCAGAAAACATCCAGGAACCAGAACTCGGTATATTTAATCTTATTTCTACTGTATTACTTTTTGCTACTTAAAACTCATCACATTTGCTTATTGGTATTTTTAGCTGCTATTTTTAATTTAAATTTGAAATGTTTTTGTCAGCTGTCCTGCAAAAAACCTGTTTTGAAAGATAAAACAACAGTTAAATAAATGAGAAATCTGTGTGTTTTGAGAACAAGTTGTGCTGGAAGTCCCCTCTCAAAACACAGCAAAAGTTTTTGAGTTTCCAGTTATGTTCTTCTCTGAACTTGAGAGAGAGAGACTGTGCTGTTACCCCACTTGGCAGAATAAAGTTTTTCAAGTTACCTCTCCTTCCTCTGTGAAAATGGAATCCGCTTTACGTGGATCGAAGTGTTTAATCATCAAACTTTTTAAGTGGTTCTCCACAGTTTCCTGGACGTGAATGGGCTCAGCGCCTGCAATAAGAGATGCTCACTACAGATTTCACACAGCAAAACCTTCAAAATCCTCACAATATTCTTTTGTGCAAAAGAGCATAGTCCTTTAATGAAATTCAGCTTGCAGTCAGCTTTAGAATATGTTGATTCTGAAAATAATTTGACTCAGCACCACTAATTCTAACATGATGTTTATAGCACATATTCAAATGTTAGCTACAGGTAGTCCTTGACATATGACCACAATTGAACCCAACATTAATGTTGCTAAGCAATGCAGTTGTTAAGTGAGTCATACCTCATTTTACGACTTTTTTTTGCCACGGTTGTTAAGCACGTCACTGTAGTTGTTAAGTTAATCATGTGGTCATTAAGTGAATGGGCTTCCCCCATTGACTTTGCTTGTCAGAAGCTGGCTGGGAAAGTCACAAATGGTGATCACATGACCCCAGGACAGTGCAACTGTCATAAGTACATGCCTGTTGCCAAGCACCTGAATTTTGATCACGTGACCAAAGGGATGGGTAAGTGTGAGAAATGGCTATAAGTCCCCTTTTTTTAGTGCTGTTGTAACTTTGAACAGTCACTAAATGAATGGTTGTAAGTCAAGTGGCAGGCCAAAGTCTCTAATAAAATATGGCTTCGGCCTAAATTGGAACTTTGAGGAATGCTTTGCCTCGGACTCTGATTTTATTTTGGATGCTATTTGGAACCCTGACATCAAGGACTACCTGTACTTATTTATATACAGACAATTTTGTATCATAGAGATGTGTAGTTGCTGCACCAAACAGGATTCAAAGAACAGACAAATATTTCTATAGTGTCTGATGCGAAGCTAAAACTGAAAATATATGTATTGATCCCATGTTTTGTCATTTGAGACATGCTATAACTGGTTGGTTTGTATTTTTCAACTGTGGGGTCTTAGTGGGGGAAAAAAGCTGCAGTCCCAAAGTCAATTACCTGTTTGAATAAGCCATTCAGCCAAAAGATTCACTGTCTGAGCCACCGCGGTGTAATTCTCTGATAAGAGCTGAATCACATTCTCTGGAGAACCACCTGCTTGGAAGTACCTGTGAAAGGATGCAGAATCCTCATTTAAGAAATTCCTAGAACAGCATTTCTCAACCCTGACAGCTTTAAAATTTGTGGACTTCAACTCCCAGAATTCCCCAGCCAGCAACCTGGGAGTTGGTCTACTCATCTTAAAGCTCCAAGGATGAAACACTGTCCCAGAAAATCAGAGATATCAGATCTCAAGGCAGAAGAGTTACTTCCTCAGCCAGTTATTGTACCCACAATCCCCCTTTCCAACCACAATGCCTGAATTAATATGCACTTACCGCTTTAAAGTATTAAAAATGGAGGGCTCCATGATGTAATCTCGGGTGGAAAATTTGTGAAGGCATTCCTGCTGGACCTCAGCATCATCTTCCCCTCCATATTCATCATCCTGCTGGTTGGAAGAGTTAAAATTGTCAATTTTCACCACCACTTTGGATTTCTTTTGTGTGGCAACAGACAGCAACATTAGCTTAAGCATGGAGCTACTTCATAACTGGGGTTCCGGAGTCTTAAAGAAAGATGCTAATGGCAGCCAGGTTTCTGTATCCTAGGATGCCTCAAAAGTCATGGTAGATGAGGGCAACTTGTAGTCTCAAATTTTAGCTTTGGGATTTCCAGCACTTTGTCCTTGCTAGGCTGCTGAAATTATTGGGGAGGAATCGAAATGGCCAACCTTCTCAACTATGCAATACATTCTGCTTACGTAAATCTGTGAGCCGAGGTGGCGCAGTGGTTAGAGTGCAGCACTGCAGGATACTTCAGCTGACTGCTAGCTGCAGTTCGGCGGTTCAAATCTCACCGGCTCAAGGTTGACTCAGCCTTCCATCCTTCTGAGGTGGGTAAAATGAGGACCCAGATTGTTGGGGGCAATATGCTAACTCTGTAAACCGCTTAGAGAGGGCTGTAAAGCACTGTAAAGCGGTATATAAGTCTAACTGCTATTGCTATTGCTATCTGCAGATTTAAGGGGGCACTCAGAAGAAAGCACCAAAAGGAAGTTGGATCAACCAATCAGCACACAGGACGTGCATCTCAGCACAACATTTAGTTGAGATTTGGGAGGTGTGTGCATCGGTCAATCTGCAACCATCTACAACCTACACTTACATATCCATCAACTCTTTTGCATCAACGTCTATGTGTAGTTGTGGACAAGTCTAAATCAACGACCTACCAAAGGCTGCCTATCCCCATGCTATGGTGGGATTGTAAGAAGTCAAAATGGCTGAAACAGTAGAGGTTGACTCACAACATCAGTGGAGCCTGCCCGTTTCGGTCATAAGTCATGATAAAACGGGTCACCCATGTGACTAATCCAATTTTATGACCTTTTTTTTGTGGGAGCTGTTAAACGAATGCTGTAGTCATTACGTGAACCAATTGTTTGCAATGAGATGCCTTTGACAAAAATCCAAAGTAAAATTTGCCACACAAACGTTTGGCAAAAATGTCATAAAATGTGGTCATGCGGCCCTCCAAATCAAACCTGGTACCCTATTTATTGTTTGCTTAGGACTGTCCCTTCTGAACCTCTGATTGGGATTCGGGTTTAAGTGAATTTACACAGGACCAAAATCTGAAATGAATGCCTTTTTTAAAATGCCACACTTGATGTAGCTGTTTCCGGACACTTTCAGAGGACACATTGCAACAGCCTGGCCAAAATAAGACCCACCTACAATGATTCATTGCCCCCCAACCCACCCCACCCCAGGCCCAGGAATTGTTGCAGAAAGTCTGGAGTGTTTTAAAATGTTTTTCCTTGGGTTTAAAAAAAAAAAAGGCAACTCTGGTGATTATGTGGTCTGTGGGAAGCAGTTTTCTTTATCAACAAAAGGGGTTTGCTATTCTTTTAATTTCCCAGTCCAAACAATATTGCTGGAATTTTCTAGTTGTCTCTCATCGGACCAGATCTGGCCTGCTTTGTTCCCCCCCCCCCAAGATCAATCAACTTTATCTTCATGCTGCAACTTTCTGAGACACATTCTAAGAAGACAAACCTTAAGGACCTTCTCGGGAAGTTGATTTTGGACACCCACATCAGTTTGGATTCTGCTATAATTATAATTCCTAAAAGACCATATGAGAAGACTCTTTTGGCTTCAGTGAAAAAGGGGTGGCTTTGTGTGGGAAAAGCGGTCTTATAACACTGCTGATTGCCCTTGACTTACCAGCACAATTTCGGTTGCTAAAACAAGGTGGTCATTAAGTGAGCCATGCCCAATTTTACGACTTTTATTGCTACCCCTGTGAAGCAAATCTCCGCAGTTAAATGAATCACACGATTGTTAAGCAAATCCAGCTTCCCCCGTTGGTTTCGCTGCTGGAAAATCAATGTATGTGTTTTGTTGCAAGAATATACACACACACACACGCCTAAGTACAGATATACGCGTGTGTGTGCAGGCGAACGTGTGCACAATATGCAAAATACGCTATACATGTGAGCAATAAGCTATACACGCACATAGGCAAAATATATGGTGTACGTGTGTGTGTATGTGCAGGTATAGACATACAAAATATATTCAAAAAAGCCGATGCTGCACTTGCAAGGAAGCGCGAAAAACCGGCGCGCGCGCAAAAGCACATTTTGTTACACAGATGTCTTGCAACAAAATGTGCTTTTTTGCATATTGCATCGGTGGCTACGTGATACCACAGCGGGGCGCGTGCTTGCCGGGGGTCTCTGATAAAATCTGCCGGGGGGGGGTGTGAGAGGACCCGATCCGGGCACCTCTTCTGCCCATCCCGCAGCCCGGCAAGAGCGCCCGGCAAGAGCGACCCCCGCGGCGGCTTCGCGGGGGGGGGGGGGACGCGGAGCCCCGAGGCGTTTCCGTTCGCTCCTCCCGCTCGGCCACGTCTCGCTCACCGCTCCTCCGTCGGTGTCGTCGCCCCACTCCGCCGTGGCGGCCGCGAAATACTCCGGCTCCTCCATGGGCTCCGCTCGCCTCCCGCTCAGGCAGCGGCACGGCCGCAGAGATGCGAAAAGGGTAGAGTCGCACCTCCCACGGCACGCCGGGAGACCCCTGGAGCCTCCGTCGCGGCGCTGATGAATGGCCGCTGCCAGGGGAAGCCGGGCTTTTCCTTGGCGCGCCCCGTGGGAAAGGCGGTCCACGAGCGAACTAAGCCACCCCCGGAGAGGGGAGCAAAGGCTCTCGCCCCAAATGCGAGTTGCTTCGCTCCAGTGTTTCTCTTTCCTCCCTAATTCTGCGAGCTGAAGTATTCTGACACTTTTGCTAGAGCTGGAAAGCTTTTCAGTGCCAATTTTGCATTTCACCCCCCACCACTCCTTCATAACTGCTTGTAGGGCAGTGTTTCCCAATCTTATCCCTGGAAGATGTTGCGGGCTTCAACTCCCAGAATCCCCCAGCCAGCCTGAGAAAGACTGCTTTAAATATATAGGGAGAAAGTGGTCATTTGGCCATATGATTGAAAGAGGCTAAATCCAACTGGATGGCACTTAACAAGAAGGAACAACGACACAATATCTTTGCCCTGCCTGAGAGTAAGTTGGGTTTGGTGTTATATTATTTCCAGGCAGGGCAAAGATATTGTGTTATTGTTGTTGTTCCTTTTTGTTAAGTGCCATCCAGTTGGGTTTAGCCTCTTTCAATCATATGGCCAAATGACCACTTTCTCCCCCTGATCGTAATCTTAGTAAGACCATTTTAGTACTTTCTTTGACAACCTGTCCAGCTATCTTATCTTCTTGTCCACATATTACATTTATTATTATTAAAATGTACGTTTCAATCATATTTGAATAGCATGGATATCAACACCCTGATTTGTGTTTTGTATTTACTATATTGGTAAAATGCAAATTGAAACAAAAAAAAACACCTTGTCTAGTGGAGTGGTATATAAGTGCTATTGGTGGCATTTCAGAGTATAGTACCTGAAAGCACAACGCATCCCCGTGAAAGCCATGAAAACATTAAATGCCATGAACACCAGTTTTGTTCTAGGAGAGAAAATGATTCATAAAATGATATATAGCAATTTGAGAGTTGGCTCAAGACTGGAGCAGCTTCCCCAAATTTCTGCTTTCTGAAAGTTCTGAAGTCAGATAAGGATATAAGAATAAACATTTATTCCAGATATTTCACAGGAAAGAAGACCAGAATTAGAAACAGCATGAGCATCTCTCCAGATTACTAGATATGTGGCTTCATAATCTTTTAGCTTTATAAAAACTTGAATTTCTTTATTCAATTCGAAGTTGCTCCTAAAAATGCTTCTCTGTAGGAATCTGAAAAGCCCTAGCATGCTCAGAGAAAAGAGGAAGTCTTCTCTTAACTTATCTATCTCTATGAGAGCTAGTGGCCGCCGCGGAGATTTCTGGGTAAAAGCGGTTCTCGACTGTTAGGCGGCTCAAAGCAAAGAGAGCGCGCTTCCGTTTATTCCAACAATATTTCCGGCACCAAAGACCCCACTTCCTAATTGGCTGTGTTGATACATACGGGTATTCTCTTAGAGTTCGGCCATGGTTATCGACTCATTCACACAGCCAAACTCACGATGTACAGAGGCAACTCATTCGAAACCTCAAGTTAATTGTTCATGAAACTTAGCCTTTCTGTGTCTCTTCGATACTTGCGTGCTGCAAGCGGTGATTGGTGGACAGGAGAGAGTGGGGCTGCCTCCGCAGGGGACGGAATGACAAAGAATGGGCGTTTTTAAAGGAGCAGTGTGCCCGTCCAGTACTGCTGCAAAGGGGCTTAGCTGCGTGTAGATCTCCCACAGTGCTTTGTCCGATCTGATGCTGGTAACCTGCAGCCAGCATATCATTCGTTGGGGAAGACGAATTAACATTTTAACGCTTCCATTCACTATGTACAAGGACATGCCTGACCATGTGCAGAGTTCCAGTGACTTGGAACTGGATTTGAGGAGGCTGTCTTAGTATTTTCAAAGCACGCCTTAATGTTTACACTGCCTGATCAGAAAAATCATTTATTAAAAAAAAAAAATACAATTTACCATTTTGGGATAAAACTATCAAAACCATATAATCCTGAAGCATTTACATAAATGAGCTGGTATGCAGCCTTTCTGTGTTTTAATATAAAAGGAGCTACCATAGAAAGGTTTCTACAGCCGGAATTTAACAGAGGAAGAGATTCTTTGCTTAGGAAATGTTTCCTAACTGATACACAACACAATGGTAGAGAGATGCTGATCCAACCCAATCCAATCTTTATTATGGTCATAGTCCAGCATAAGGAGAGATCTGAAATGCAACGCACCTGGATTGTTTTAGGTTAGGGGAAGCTGCTCCAGTGTCTTCAGGATGGGATAAAATGGTTCAGCATGCTTGCTTAACATCTTTTGGCAATTCTGCATCCCTTCAAAACTGTTACAGTGAACTTCAGGACAATGTCTCTGAAACAGCAGCACCTTGCCCTAAATCAACCACAGCAGCTTAAAAATGCATGGATTTCTGAATGCTTTCCTGTCCCTTTGTGTTAGCAGGAGTTAACACAAAAAGAGTCCTGATAGATGAGGTGTCTAATCCAGCACGGTGTCCAGCTAGCTTCATTTGGGAAACAAGCACAGAGGGACAGGAAGATCTTCAGCGGTTATTCTCTTCTTCTAGCAACTGGCATTTCAAGGATAGAACTAGGGATTCTGGAACTCAGCATTTCTATTCTTCATACATTTCTTTAGTTCAGTGCAGTCCCATTTTAAAACCATCTAAATTACTGGCTATCACTGCATATGTTGGCCACAAGTATTTCTGTATTTATTAATTCCAATTTTGAGGCCACCCAACTCCATAGCAACTGGGGCTGCTAATAATTTGCAGAAAAGCCATCACTGACATGGTGCACTTCCTGGATCTCACAAGATTTAAATGATGGGACCTGGCATATTCTAACTGACCTCACTGGATGGGCAGAAACATACAGAGACAGATGGTCCTTCAAGTAGCCAGACTCTAGGGCTTTGTAAATGATAACCAGCATCTTGAATTGCCTTCAGAAGCCAATTGGCCTTCTGAGCTGTTCACAAAACACCAGGGATAAATGTCCATACCACGACATGCTCATTACTGAGCACTCCGCTGCATTTCAGACCAGTTGTAGCTTACAAATGGTCTTCAAGAGCAGCCCACAAAGAGAATTGCATAATACAACCATATTTTATATACTACAACAGATTATATATAGCCTTTTCAAGTTTGAGAATATATTTGGGATTTTGAGACAACACCACCCAGTTTAAAAATAGTACGATATACCGTAGCTTTATTTAGAATGCAATGTATTTTTAAGGTAGCATTAAGCCTATGAAACTTTCTGAGCCATATTTTTCATTAAATAAATGCTTATTGTGTTATTGTGCTAACATAAAGAGCCAAAATACCCAAGAAGTCAAAATAATGTCCATAATCATTCTATTACCCAAGTAATAATTCCTGTTGTCTAGAGTGGGCTATAAAAGCAAATAACAGCAGGGATTGTGAAGCTTATCTTGAGTAAATCCAGTTATAATCTAATCATATTTTGGGAAAATACTATTTCATTTAATATTATTTTATTTAATATGCACATGTTTGAACTTAGTGCATAGAGCCGAGGTGGCGCAGTGGTTAGAGTGCAGCACTGCAGGCTACTTCAGCTGACTGCTAGCTGCAGTTCGGCGGTTCAAATCTCACCGGCTCAAGGTTGACTCAGCCTTCCATCCTTCCGAGGTGGGTAAAATGAGGACCCAGATTGTTGGGGGCAATATGCTAACTCTGTAAACCGCTTAGAGAGGGCTGTAAAGCACTATGAAGCGGTATATAAGTCTAACTGCTATTGCTATTGCTATTAGTTGAGTTACTCTGTTCAGGTAATGTCCAATTTCACATAATTATTGATACTTTTTGTTATAATGTGTTGGCTTTTGCTTATTTCATTATGTCTCTTAATTTGATGTTTCTAAGCTGTATATGTGTTTTTTACATTCTTTAAACACCTTTTTAAAGTTAAAAATGCATAGTTTTTTTTTAATTCAATCTGAAGAGCAACATGTTACGAGAGCTGCTGTACAACACTCTGCAGAAGTGACAACTTGAGTATTGAAAAAGCATCAGTCAATATAATGGAGGTTGCTTAGATACTAACTATGTGGGCTAATATGTAAGCCAATACTTGGACTATGAAATTAAAATATTGGATTATCCAACTATTATCCAGTATAGTAATACGTCCAAATTACAAAATTTTTGTTAAAGTTCCAATTGTTTGACATCTAAATAATTGCTTGCTCCACAACACATTCATTGCTATGTCCTTCCTTGCGTCTTCTTGGCAGTAGAGGAGATATAGTTGGGCATATGGGAGATCTGTTTACTCTTGGAACATACACACACACACACACACACACACACACACACACACACACACACACACACCAGAGGTGGGTTCCTCCCGGTTTGGACCGGTTCGCCCGAACCAGTAGCAACCCGCTGGTGATGTCACGGTGACATCAAGGATCCGGTTTGGTCGGTGCCGGTCCGTGGGCACAGCAATCTTTTTTTTTTTTGGATTTTTTTTTTTTTGAAAAAAAATATTTTGGGGAATTTTTTTTAATTTTTTCTTCTTCTGCGCATGCGCAGAAGCCGAGTTTCTGGCACTGTGCATGCGTCGCCATCTTGTTTTTGGTTTTTGGTTTTTCACTGACTCGCTCGCTCGCTTGCCCCACCCGTCCGCACCAAGTTTTCGGCACTGCGCATGCGCTGCCTTCCTACCCGCCCGCCGCTCACTGATTCACCGATCGGCCCACCTCTGAGAATCCTATATATACTGCAGTCACCACGCAGTCTGGCCTCTTGCCCTCGCGTCGTCACTTCCTGACTTCCCGGCTTGCCTACCTGAGTTACTGCTGCCTCCTCCTGCGGCTGCCTAAAGGTAAGTAAGCAAGCCTACGGCTGTGGGCGTGGACGGTAGGGGGAGGGAATAAACTACCAAGAGTGGTGCTGGGCTTCGTGGTCTACGTGAGCCCCAGGACTGGCTGAGGCCTTCCTTGCCGCCATTCCCAGGGCTCGCGTAGACCGGGAAGCCCGGTGCCGCTCGGAGGGAGACTTTGCGGGGCACGCGGTGGTGGGAAGAAACTACCGAGAGCGGCGCCGGGCTTCGCAGTCTACGTGAGCCCCGGGACTGGCTGAAGCCTTCCTTGCTGCCATTCCCGGGGCTCGTGTAGACCAGGAAGTCTGGCGCTGCTCAGAGGGAGACTTCACAGGGTGCGCGGTGGTGGGAAGAAACTACCAAGAATGGCGCCAGGCTTCGCGGTCTACGCGAGCCCTGGGAATGGTGGCAAGGAAGGCCTCAGCCAGTCCCCAGGCTTGCGTAGACCGGGAAGCCCAGCAGCACTCGGCTGAGGCCTTTCTTGCCGCCCCCCCCCCCCAAGTCTACGTGAGCCCCGGGACTGGCTGAAGCCTTCCTTGCCGCCAGTCCCGGGGCTCGTGTAGACCAGGAAGTCTGGCGCTGCTCAGAGGGAGACTTCACAGGGTGCGCGGTGGTGGGAAGAAACTACCAAGAATGGCGCCAGGCTTCGCGGTCTACGCGAGCCCTGGGAATGGTGGCAAGGAAGGCCTCAGCCAGTCCCCAGGCTTGCGTAGACCGGGAAGCCCAGCAGCACTCGGCTGAGGCCTTTCTTGCCGCCCCCCCCCCCCCCCTCCCCGGCCGGCCCACCCGCCCGGGCT
>QLTV01004393.1:496707-531721 GCA_003457575.1 Thermophis baileyi
GGTCTGTAAGGGGCGTGCATAAGTGCACCAGCGTGCCTACCGTCCCTGTCCTAAAGTTCCCATGTATTTGAAAAATACGTACTCGAAAAATATGTACTCAAACTATGTTTGTACTTATTATATACTCATATTAATATTTATACTTTACCTGTAATCATATACATGCTTGACAAATAAATAAATAAATAAATAAATAAACTTGGTGTGCTGAATTGCAACTCTCAAATTGCAGAAAGTGTGTGTGTGTGTGTGTGTGTGTGTGTGTGTGTGTGTGTGTGTGTGTGTGTGTGTGTGTGTGTGTGTGTCCGTCCGTGTCTCGTTTAAAAAAATCCTTTTACAGCATTATTAGAATCAGTTTCTAAGATGATTAGGACCTCTCAATACTATCAAATTATCTTGGGGAAAATTTAAGGAAAAATGTTAATGTGTACCTTGATTATACAGGGTTAAAAAAAATCCTTTATATATACTTTTCTTTTTGCATATAATGCTGAAGGAGAGTTACATCAGCACAATGCATCTTTTGGTTGTTAGATAAACTGCTTTGATGTCGGTAAAGTTTTGCATGTCATGTTACAACAGCCAGGAATTAAATCAGCTTGTAAATTTCATCTTTCACACTTTTCAATCAGATTATCATCCAAAGTCAATTTTGTGGCCTATTATATTTCAGGGGCTTGTCTTCCCCAATTTCAAAGAAGACCACCTTTTCTTATTGGATGGAAAAACCCAAAGAAGTATAAGTTTAGAAGAGACCTGGAAATATTTTAAATATGTTCAATTTAGAGTATAGAACTACTGTATACTTCTTTACCAACATTCCAGCTTTGAAACAATAAAATCTGCTGGTTTTCTTCAGCGGTAAGAGTTTTTATTTACAGGTTGTACTTTTGAATCCAAACAACAATATATTGTACTAGAAAATTTTTTAAACAGAACATTAATATTTGGATTACTAGGAGGAAGATTCACCAACATCCAATGAGAAAGGGGGGAAAAAAATTAAAGAAGCAGCTTCAAAAACTTTTAACTCTCTTGCAATCAACCTACATTTTCCCCCAATGCTGGAAATATGAGGAAAAACACAAGTCCCATTTTAACATGGATTTACTTTCATGTTCAGAAAAAAGAACAACCAACCAGACAATTTGCCAATCCTTTCGACAAAGTCATTTCAATTTTTTAATATTTGTGCCCTAGCAAAACAATAACAGACTCATAACATTTTTCAGTATTTGTATGAAACTCTAGAAGACTATAAGTATTGAATCTTATCAGATAACGGTGATTAGGGAGCAAAAACTAGTTTAATTTCTGCCGATATCTGTCATATGAATGCAAACAAAATTATAATTCCTGGAATCCAAAGCTGGAAGTCCAACTGCTGATTAGTCAGAAAGTAAAACTAAAATCCTTTGGAAACAAGAAAATCAGCTTCTACTTAACTCCTTCAGGGAAGTGCCACCAGCTGTTTGGGGACACTGGTTCTCCTTTGTTCTGTTAGGAAAGCTTTTCTCCCCTAAAACCAATAGCTGTTTTCCTAAAATTTAAAGTCATTTTACAATTCCTGCATTCTGGGATTATAGAGAACAATTCTTCAAATTACGTCCCTTTTCTGAATTTGAAGAATGCTATCAAATCTCTCAATCTTCTTTTCTCAAGGTTAAAGATATTTAGTGCCCACTATTTGAACTTACCGTATTTTTTTTTCTATGTTACTGTTTTTGAACTTACTCCAGTTGATTTGCAGATCCTTAACAACATGCTATTTTCTGTGGCTAATCGTTGTAGTAAATACTCTTTGTTTTCCCCTCCAACAGGCAATTTGGAAGATGAGGGTCAGCACACCAAAGGTGAGGCAAAACTTGCCATTTCAGCTAGATGTGTGGAGTATAGGTGTCACCAAGTCCACAAAAACATAACATTTAACATTTCTTCTTAAGTTTCTTATTTTCAAATCCCAATATCTAGACATACTGATTTTTAACTGTCGCAGAATGTGCTGGAACAAAGTTTAGTCTGGGGCCAGTCCCTATCTCTCAGCCCAACTCACCTCACAGGGTGGGCTCTTGTGAGGCAGATAGGAAAGGAGGAGGAAAGAGTATAATACTTTCGCCTCCTTGAGTTATTCATAAAAAACAGTTAAGGTGGGATTTAAAAAAAAAAAAACACCCCACCAACCTAAAATAAAAATAAATAACAAGTCAGAAGAGCTAACTTTAAAACAACAACACGGCAACCGACCCCTCTAAAAACCTTAGTCGAAACGTACTGAAAATAAGCTTGTTTCGCCTCAGTAAGAAGGAAAAGCTGTGAAAAGATTAAAAGATTTTAAAATGAAAATTGGATGTAGCACGAACACAACGTGCATACATCCAAAAGCATTTGCCTCGCCCGTAGCAAATCTCAAATTCTTAAAATGAAACCAAATGACTACGAATCAACTGGCTGCAGCTTTGCTTTTTGACCTCCTGTTGCAAGCACATAATCTATTATCTCAACAACCCATGCACAGCCCGGTGAGGTAAGGGTATGCATTTATTTTATATTGCCATGTGCCGGCAGGCAGGAAAGCTAACGCTGAGTGCAGAATGATCTGCCACATATTTTGAGCTGGAGGTGATTATTTGAACAGGAGGTTTCCCGACTCAGTGTCCTAGACACACACTGTGTGACACCCGCACTCTCACAAAATAGTCACACAGTTTAAAATATTTAGAAAGATGGGAATACACTGTTAAACTGAAATAGCTGCCCAACTCTTAAAAAAACCACAAATGAAGTTTATAGTAAATCATTGTAACTAGCTAAAATTATCCTCTATATTTAGAGTTCGGAGATGAATCACTTTCTTCTGCTTCTTAATAAACTGGCACATGGAAGGAGAACGTTACACACCAATTCTCAAACTCACCGGGGCAGTATTAAAATATTCTTCGATTAAAAATCTTGTTGTTTTATGTTTTATTTTAAAAACGGATTTGCTTGCAGCTTGGGAGTAAAATCTAAAGCGCATTCTGAACACTATATAAAATGTAGTAGATCCAAATTGTATCATTACGTAGATGTGTGGGACTTGCAGGAATAGGGGGAAAGTGGGTGCAATATTTTTTTTTAAAAAGCAGCTTTCACAAATAAATTGGCTTTAATTACAGGGTCACAGGATAGCATTCCAACCACTTGGAGGCAGAGAGGCACTACTGCTCAAAATTTCAAGCAAATAGCAAGACAACAGTAAAGTATAATTTTTCTATTTATTGGAAACCAATTTTTCTTTATTGTTTTGCGGTTCCTTAGGGAATGCATCAAGTACACATTAAGAGAGAGAAAAAAAACCAAGCTACTGAATGTGATGTTGGCACTCTTATCACAAAATGTGGGGTTGGGGACCGAGGTCAGGATGGGGGGGGGGAAGAAATAAGACTGGGGGTGCGGGAGGAATCCTTCAACAAGAACACCAGGTTTTGCATAATTACTCTTTCCTTAAAAAAATCAAGATTCAATGGGCGCACTGGGAAAACAATTCAACCTGCGCTTTTAAATACAGTTGGGGTGCAAACCAGAAAAGCAAATCAAGCAGCAAGCAAGCCAGCGAAGCAGCAGACAGAAGAAGAAGGCAACAAGAGAAAAGGAAAGTCTATTTAAAGACATGAGAGATGTCTTTTTTCTCTTTCAGCCTGTCTAAAGTTAGTCTGGCTTAGAAGATGCACCAACTTTCCCAATCAGTTTTACATTACAGCACAAGTCCAGAAATAGCTCCCAGCCGCCTTGGCCTCTAGCACGGTTGCCATGACAATGGAACCACAGTTCTATAAATAGATCATCAGCACCAAATCTTGTGAGGCACATCTGGAAAGGGGCCAGGCGAGTCCCAGCTTGACAAATAAAAATAGGCTCCGGCAGTTGGAAAGGTACAATGCATCTCTCCACTCGTAGACAGAGATAATCAGAGCTGGACAGAGAAAGAACCCTGATTGCTTTTTAATGCAGGATCGGGTTTATAGTAGGGTTATAAAAACACGAAGGCTCCATTATTCACATAAAAGCCGCAGTTAGGCGTTTACATTCTTTGCTTTAAAGATTTCCCCCCCCTCCCTCTTTCCTTCCCTTCCCCCTCTTGCAGTCTGTAGCAAACCGTGTCATTTCGAGACTCGGAACAGTGCAATTTCTTCCCTATAGGGGAGGGTGTATGAAATAAACACACACACACACACACACACACACACACACACACACACACACACACACACACACACACACGAAACCCGAGTTCCTCTTCTAGGTTTCAGTGACAGGATTGCATTTCTGCTTGTCTGCAATCGAACAACTCCTTCCATGGAGAACCCATTTTACAGAAAATACTGTCATTTTGCATAGAAAAAATAAAAATATGATGTGGAATTCTTAAAAAGGGATATTAATTTTACATTGTCCCTGCATATCCTACCAGCAAATTCAAATAGCTTTAATACCTGATTTGACCCCAAGGTGCTTTTTCAAGAGGCAACTGGACTTTCTGGTTTTTCTTTGAAGGCGTTTCGCTTCTCATCCAAGAAGCTTCTTCAGCTCTGGCTGGATGGTGGGGAATGGAAGGATTTATACTCCTCCTTGTGGAACCAAATATATTTATATATTTGAACATCCACCCCCACCATCATCATCCTTGTTTAGCAAGATGAAAATTAAGTCAGTAAGTCCTCCCATCTCTGCCTTTCCCTTGTTTCAATTAAAACCAGCACACCAATTAACTGCGACAAACCAGTTTCTAACCATAGGTTGTAAATCTGTCATGTTTCAATGAACCATTGTTAACAGTGATGATGATTTAGGGTTCAGTCATCATTCTGTACTGTGATCATTCAAAAAGCAGAAACAGAAGGATTTTTTTAATCTCTTGTGGTCATCAGAGCACGAAAACAGGAAGTGCATGAAAACAACATTTGCTAGTATTGCTCCTAAAACTTTTGATGTGTCACACATCACAGAAACTCATTTTCATAATTGAATGCTATACTAAAAGTTCAATTCATTCATAATATCGGAGAAACATTCTATTTTTTAATCCAAGTTTTCTTTGGTCAATCAATTAAAAAAATACAATTTAGAAACCAATTTCAAATACATCTCTATCTATCTACCATCTATCTAAAATCTATCTACCTATCTATCTATCTACAATTTAACCACTAGACTCATTAATACAACTAAATTGGTATAATTTTCAAGTTAGTCATCCTAAATAATCTCGAGTCAAGATGGCTGTAATTAAATCACTATACAAATTGATTAAATAGCCCAGATTCAGTTATCTTTACAACTGAAATAGCCATAAAATTAGATTTATAACTCCTATATATGTTCTTCCAGCTACAGCAGTGAAATAATAACCTGAAAGAAAGCAATAACTTAAAAAAATGAGGTAAACATAATTAGGGCTGCAGATGAAATGAAACTAAAGGAAGGAAGGAAGGAAGGAAGGAAGGAAGGAAGGAAGGAAGGAAGGAAGGAAGGAAGGAAGGAAGGAAGGAAGGAAAGAAGGAAGGAAGTCTCCTTGAAAATACCAGAAAGGAATGAATGCAGGTGTTCTATACAAATCTCTCCATTAGCCTACAGGAATCCTTTAGGTCAGTGATGGCGAACCTTTTTTGGCTCGGGTGCCAAAAGGGTGCGCGCGTGTGCAATAGCGCGCGTGCATGCCCACACCCATAATGCAATGCCCTCCTCCCGCGCATGCGAACAACCCCCACGCTGCCCCCCGCGCATGCGCACAGGCCTCACTGAAGCCTCCGGACTTCCGGTAGGCCCGTTGGCCTGTTTTTCGCTCTCCCCAGGGTTCAGGAAAGCCTCCTGAAGCCTGGGGACGGTGAAAAATGGCCCAACGGGCCAATCGGAAGTTCGGAAATGAAACGGAAGTGGAGCTGCCCTACTACTTACCTTCAGATAGTTGCAACCAGGCCTCGCACACCTCGGCCCATTTCTTCTGCAGCCGGCAAGGCTTTCCTGAAGGCCTCTGTAGCCAATAACAGAGCTCCGGATCGATCTGGAGCTCTGTTATCGGCTGCAGAGGCCTTCAGGAAAGCCTTGCCGACTGCAGAAGAAATGGAGGTGTGCGAGGCCTGGCTGCAACTGTCCAAAGCCGAAGAAGGTCCTGAAGACCTCTGACAGCGAAAAGGAGGCTGGGGGTGACGCACACAAGTGAACTTCTGGTTGGCCTGTTGGGCCGTTTTCGCCATCCCCAGGCTTCAGGAGGCTTTCCTGAAGCCTGGGGACAGCGAAAACAGCCAAAAAGAAGGCTGAAATTCAGCTGGCCAGCAGGCGCATGCGCGCTGGAGCTGACATAGGGCAACGCCTCGCGTGCCCTCAGATATGGCTCCGCGTGCCACATAGGTTCGCCATCACTGCTTTAGGTCCTTACATGGATATTTTCATTTCTAAAAATTGTAGATTTAAGCTTCCTTCACAGTCAAACTTACATGAGAGTCTTCATAAGTTCTCACTCCCAACTACGTACAATTTTGTCAAAGGAACAATGTATATTTCAACTTGCATATAATATCTTGAAAAATTTTACACTAACATACTGGTTATATATGCATTCAAAATTTCCATTTGTTTGTGCTGAACAGAGCCTAACATACCCAACTTCGAAGGGTTTAAGGCAGTGGTGGGTTTCAAATTTTTTTTACTACTGGTTCTGTGGGCGTGGCTTGGTGTGCGTGGTGTGGCTTGGTGGGCGTGGCAGGGGAAGGATACTGTAAAATCTCCATTCCCCGGGAGGCAGAGAATAGATGGGGGTGGGACCAGTCAGAGGTGGTATTTACCGGTTCTCCGAACTACTCAAAATTTCTGCTACTGGTTCTCCGAACTACTCAAAATTTCCGCTACAGGTTCTCCAGAACTGGTCAGAACCTGCTGAATCTGGTTTAAGTTCCTAAAATTGCTGCCAAGTTCCATTTAGAAAAAGAAGTATACAATCAGAAGCAGCTTTTCAGTTAAAAACCTATAGAAAAATCCCTATCCTGCAAATAGATTCCTTAGTAGAATATATGCAAATGAAAAAGTACGCAAAAAAACCTCTCAGCCTGTTCAGTGCTCATTCTGGTCCAATCTAAATGATAACTCTTAAATTTAATCCTATGATAGCTATATTTATGCACAGAACAAAACCTTCTGCTCATGTCTAAATTATTCTTTTTTTACTCACCTTTCATCTATGATGAGCATAATACTATTATGCATTTTAACAGTCTTACTTCTTCAACATTAGGTTTTTGCAATCTGTTTAAGCAACCAAGTATTAACATAATAACCAAACCAAAAACATTTCACTAATTGCAGCAGGAAAATGAGATAATACTGTATTAATACCAATAGTTGAATTCTGAGAAAACTTTCCTAATGAAAAGACCAGCATCCCCCCCCCAACCCCCCAAATGCTGCATTCATAACTTTCTGAAAACTACTGGAGTCTTCAAAAGCAATTTGCCATATCCTGTTTCCAAAAGCAGAAAAGAAAACTAAAAAGCCTATTAAAACCCAGCTAAGTGTACTTCTCTGAATTGAGGCTGCAGACAGCAAGAGGTGAGGGAACTTTAAGCAATTCCATTTTCTTTTGCAAAACAGCTTGAAAGACCAAATGGAAAACCTTCTTCCAAGCTGACTTCAACAAAGGGAATATATAAGGTGCAAAGTGCCAGTAAATTAACAGAAGCAGCTCTAATGTAGTACTTTGCACTTCTTAGGAAGCATTATGCATGTACCTTATGTTATGGGTACTGTGTGTGTGTGTGTGTGTGTGTGCGCGCGCGCGCGCGCTTGTCTGCCAGTTGCTTCCCTGTTGCCTAACGTAACCTGAATGCTGATCTTAAAATTTAAGATTAAACGTTGCAATGCTCAATCCACCTAAGTGAGAACCTATCTCTGAAGCAATTGAGTAAGTAGTTTCATTGTTTTCTTAAGACTGTTTAGATTTCAGTAGCCTTGCTTCAGGGGTGGGTTCTAACTTACCTCGCTGCCAGTTCGCTTCCTCCCGTGCCACGTGGCTGCGCACGCTTTGTGTGCTGCATGGCCGTGCTGCGCGGGCGCGTGCTTCATGCACGCATGTGCAATGCCGACAATTCGCAATTTTTTTTTTAAAAAAAGCCAAAAACAAGATGGTGGCGCATGCACAGTGCCAGGGACTTGGCTTCTGCGCATGCGCAGAAGAAAAAAAATCAGCAAAAAATCCCCCCCCCAAAAATAAAAAAAATAAAAATAAAAATTGCGGCGTCCATGGACCGGCACCGACAGAACCAGCTCCGTGACATCACCAGTGGTTTGCTACCGGTTCTATAGAACCAGTGCAAACCGGGAGGAACCCACCTCTGCCTTGCTTCAATACTAAATGGTTTCCATGTTCCATTAATTAAGGAGTTTGCTCAACAAAGGATTTTGAAAAGGAAAAATCAAAGATGAACTCCTTGGGGAAAAAAATGGTAAAAAAAGTTAAAATGACTACTGAACCAAGTATATTGGATTTTGACAGCAAATAAAGAGATTCAAACGGGTTCCAGTTTTTAATTAAGGTGAGAAAGTACAAAGTACAGATTAACAGAATTGGAAGGGACCTTACAGGTCATCTAGTCCAACCCCCTACCCAAGCAGGAGACCCTACATTTGCCTCTACCTAGGATCCTCCTGATTGTGAGGCAAGAGCAAATTACAGATAAACTCAATACTCACAGTCTTGCATTTAGCACTATGTGAATATAAAGAACTATTTTATTATTATTATTTTACAAAAAAATCAACTTGGAAAAAAGAGGAAACTATCTAACTCCAAGATATATATTGACAATATTCTAAATCTATAAGGAATGTCATGTGTATGTATTTTTACTCATAATTAGTCAGAATAGTAATAATATAAAATTGAAGTTTAATTTCATGGGAGCTATTGCAAGGTTCAACTTCGCCATCTTAATCTGGAGACTCCTGGTTTCTCTGTGGACTTTACCATACAAAACGCTGGATGTATCCTACAAATAGATCATAGCTGTCTAAATAAATAAAATAAAATAAAATAACCTGATGTTTGCCAATTAAATCATTTTTAAACTGTACTAATAATATGTAAGAAAGAGCCAGTTCAGAAAATGTAATATTTGATTTATGAAAACTGAACTGACTCCTGAAGATTTATCATGATTTTTTACAAATATATTATTGTTAGTATATTTATTAAGACATTGAAAAACTGCAAAGAATTACTCAGGTCTGATCCTTTTGATGCAGTTTTTTCTTCAATTTAACAATCACATCAAAAAAACAAATTACAACTTAAACTCCAGGTGTTGACCTACATTTCAAGTCAAAGCAAAATTCAACAAAGACAAATCCTTCATGACAAGATTTCTAATCCTTGTCCGAGGTAACTGTTGTGCTGGGATCAGAACGTTGGAAAGTTTGAAATCCTATAAAATGCATTTATTTCTGCTCTCCTCGGAGATATGCCCTTGCTTTTGTTTAAGAAATTGAAGAAAAGACTTTAGTTTCTGCAACTGAGGTGTTCACAAATTAGTGTAATATGCTATATCTCAAACATAAAGTTAGATTTCATTGGGCAAGTATGTCAGTTGGTGAAACAATTTAACTTACCGGAAACCCGAAACCAAATTCATGAATAACTGGAACTGGAACACAGTATATATAAATATTTTGGAAAATCAAATGGCGGTACATTATTTAGTTTACTTTTTATGATCCTTTTAGGGAACATTGTTTCACATACAATGAGAATCCTTGTATGTAAGTTCAAACATCTACAGAAGTCGTGGCCAGAAAACTTTCTATACTATCCAAAACAGATGTTATCTCAAGATACAGATTTGGCTTATAAATAGCTCTTCAGCAATCTTTCCTGAATAGCACTGGACTATTGATAGATGATTTAATCACAATTAATTTAATTAATTGTGAAGAATTTGGAGATAGCAATTTGCTTGGTAGCAAGGTACTAGCTTTTGTACCTAGTGACAGAAAATATGATAAGGCTAGAAATCCATGGCAGGAGTGTGCAAGGAGAGAAGTCAGCAGCATATAATTACTGTTTAGAATGGAGACAGCCATTTTAGAAAAATTGTCCCAATAACTGTGCTGCAAGCCAGGATTAGTTCAGAGATATAGAAGGTCAAAATATGTCAGGACATAACATGGACTAACCCTCAATGATGAGTCACAAGAGGTAAAGATTCCTGGCTCACTTATTGTTAAATATTGCTGTAACTAGTTTCTAATGCACAGTGCATGTCACAGTGCGACCACAATTTCAAGATTTCCCTTTGTTTTGCACTACTATAATTAGAGGTTGTGGATTTTCCGGACTTAAATTCTAAAGAGCAACAGAGAGTCTGGTGTGAGAGGGGAATCAGCCAGTACGCAAACAATAAAATAACTGAGTTGAGAATAAAAGAGGCCAGTACAACATCTCTATGCTGTCATGTTTAACATGCAGACACGGTAGCAAGATACTACATTCTCCGCAATATCAGCATTTCAGTATTCATGATTGTACTGTATATGCATTACAATCTGACACAAAGAATTAAGGCAAGCATTGAAGTCTGTACAATGAGCTGAAAAGGTTGGCAAGGCTTACAGAAAAGTATGTACAGCCTGAATGCTTACTTCTGTCGGTAAGTGCATTTAAGCTTTTGGAATTGTGTTAACAAGTTCAACTGCTACTTCTCATTTCATTGATGGCAGATGCCTGGAGTGAAATTAAAAAGGCCAGGTAATGGAGATGCTCGCCTACATTTTGTAATGTCACATGTTCCAGGGAAAAATTATATGTAACTCCAGATCTAATTCTCCATAAATCTTTCCTGAGACAAATTGATTTTTGTACTTTTACAATTGTTGTAAGCCACCCAGGGTCATGCAGCTGAGATGATTGCCTAGACAAATCAAAATAAAAAATATGCAAAATCAATCTTACTCAAATTCAATCTTGGCTTCCAACTGATAAGGACTTCAAGAAATAACAGCATGTACGTTCTGTTATTTTTACTTTATTTTTCATCATTAAATTAGAAATAACTTAAATGAATAAACAGTGGCCATACCTGATCTATAGTATGCCAGTGCTATCAGATCAACAGCTAGATATTACCAGCTGCTTCTGCGTTTTTTTGACCAATCCAGCTTGGAGGGTAGTATCTTAGTGTTCACATTTATCACTGTTCAGAGTCACTTAGGTGAGATGGGCAGTGTAGAAATTTAATAAATAAATTTTATTTTTTTGCTGGCCTGCATCTAAGCAGAAAATCTTTACTGAATTTAATAAATACATCCCTATCAATATTAAAGGCAAATATACTTACGTGTCCCAGTATAATGTTGTAGGATCCAATATGAGTCAGTCACTGGGACCAAAAGTTTATACTTCTTCCAAGCTTTCGGGCTTGTGCTGCAGCCCATCTTCAGGTAACTTTTTTCTCTCCAAAATGTGTGCACTTTTGGAAGAATGTCTATGGAGATTCTCAGTCATACAGGTCATGTCTCTCCCAAAGTTGCTTTTTCAAAGGCAACTGGACTTTGTTTTTACTTGAACACGTTTCGTTTCTCATCCAAGAAGCTTCTTCAGTTCAGTCAGAACTGAAGAAGCTTCTTGGATGAGAAGTGAAACACCTTCAAGGAAAAACAAAGTCCAGTTGCCTTTTGAAAAAGCATCTTTTGGACTTGGAAGAATAAACCTTTGGTCCTGGTGACCGACTTAGATTGGACCCTATTAACATTGTACAGAGAATGCAACAGGGTTCCACTATGTTTGCCTTCATGAACGTTGTCAGAGGCGTCCACGGAATCCAGTGGTTTCATCAAATGACAAAACAAGCATTGTGAAGTTGCAACCTCAGCTCCATCTCTTACCTGTGTGACACACCATGATGCCTCTATAGAAGGAAAGATGTTGCATTGCATTGGGATGTTCTTTCATCTTTTGCCTGCTCCTATGCTCATGCTCCAGTACCTGATATCAGGTATTTTCAACTGTAATTTGTTGTTCTTAGTTTTTGTCTCACATGGTTACAGGATCCACTTATTTCTGCACAATGCTCACCTTTGTCTTATATCACAGCTATTTGCTTTCTTGATCAGCATTATTGCACAGCCTGAAGCTAACTGGGTTGAGCGAGTCCCTCAGACAGGACATTAGAAATCTTGCTCCTAGTCCAGCATCATAATTACTACACCAAACTGGCTCTCTTTTCACTACTGTATGTAGTTTTTTCCCATGGTTTTGTCAGCGATAATCTCTTTGTATTTTTGAGGAAGAAAGAGGTTAGGCCCTGGGTGAGAGACCACCAGGAAATGCCAACCTGAAAGAACGCCATCCAGAAAAGCCTGAAACCTCTGTGCCAATCAGGTTAGTCACACATTTTTCTCAAGCAATCATAACAGCTGGAAGCTTGCTTATACAATGTAAAATGAGCCAACTACAAAGGAATTTGTCAAATTGCTAAAGGCCAAAAACATTTCCAAGCAATCACCGGGAGCTGAGATCAATTCAAAAGAGCCCTTTTTGCATCCGTCATACTTTTACATTTTTCAAGTTATGTATGGACGACCAGCAGAAACTGGGAGTTTTGCTTATAAAGTGAGTGAGCAACTTTTAAAAAAATAAATAAATTTCCAAGCCTCTGATATAAGCCTGGTCTCCTGTAATGAGATATAGTATTTGGGGATCAACATCAAAGACTGTATAGAAACTGACCCCAGATGCAGCAATAGATTTGCTGAATAGGGTCACACTGAGGTCCCTCCCTCCTTACCTCTGTAAACCTACTCCTCTAGATAAGATCTACCATCTAGCTGGCATTGCCCCATCAGAAGCAGCAGCATACAGAAAGAGCTCAAATTATTAGTATCTGGACAACACCCTGTCTATGACCTACAACCAGCTCAGCAGAGACTAAAATCCAGGAAAAGCTTCCTTAGGTCAATGAAAGACTTTGAAGAATTTGAAAGCAAATAGAAAGCTACCCGGAACCAACACTGGATGGAACCAATGGAGGAGCTGGCACCTGGGTCTGACGAAAGCTGATAAGCATGGAAATCGTTGAATAGACTGCGCAGGAGTACAAGAACAAATGGGGCTATTTGGTGGATTCTGTTCTTTGCAATTGTGGTGACATGCAGGCAACACCACCAGAGGTGGGTTCCTACCGGTTCTAACCAGTTCTTTAGAACCGTTAGTAAACCGGTGATGACGTCATGGAACCGGTTCTTTCGGTGTGTTCTGTGGGCGCCGCCATCATGGATTTTGCTTCTGCGCATAAGTGAATTTTTGCTTCTGCGCATGCGTGAAGCTATTTTTTTATTGCTGCGGGGGGGGGGGCGCAAAGCGTGCACACGGCGCAACCCTGAGCGAACCGGCAGCAAATGGATCCAGAACCCACCCCTGAACAACACGTATATATGCCTGCCCTTTGTGTCCTGATCAATGAACACTCGAGGCCCATAAGACAGCACGATAGAACACAATCAATATTGCTAGTTTCTGGGCAAGATCTGTTTAATTTGTACATTTTTTAATCTCGCATTTTATATTTTAAATTTTATGTCATATACTGTGCCCTAATTTTAATTGTAATACTTCTGACATGAAGCATTATCCCTAATAATGCTTTGTGTCAGAATAATAATGATAATAATAATAATAAAAGATAATAAACTATATTATCCCTCAGGCTCAATTCAAGAACTTCACAATGGTTTTTTAAAGCCTGCCCATTCCATTGTCATTTGTGCCTTACTTATAGATCATCAACTGATGTTTTACATGTTTTCACCATGAAGAGATTTGACATCAACAGTCAATTTGTGTTTTTCCAGGCAAAGCCACTATTATGGGATGGACTAAAGCTGAAACCACCCTCTCATCTCTCCCACCAATGTTAGGAGGGGATTCAGAACATATTTATCTTCCCAGGTCAGCTAATGCTATTTTAATTTCATATTTATGTTTACTACCAATGCTGTTGGAAACCCTTTTGTATTTAAACCTTTGTGAGTTCAAAATAGCTTTTTCACCTCCAAAACAGGCCAGTTTGAGCATTTTGGAAGTGTTATGGGGACTCTGCAAGCCACCTAAAGCCATTAAAGAAGTGATTGGCACATAAAATTTCTAAGTAAACCAAACATGCTTTGGGGATTTTTAATTAGAGATGTAACTTGTTTGTTTATCCAAATTTGGAGAGGAGGGCAAGGGCAGGGAGAGATCTCGTTGCCATTATAAATTGCAACAACTGCTATAGCAAATGTTTTTGTCACCCAAATATTGCCCTTGAACTGTATGGTTCCTTGCTTTAAGAAAAGCAAGAACGTTATTTAAGAACTAGTTAGCTTCAGCATAAATGATGTAAATTAGCAGAACTTCTTCAAACCATTAAAACGCTTAAAATATGAAATGGAAAGATGCCTCCAGTTGCTAGAGTAACATACATAGAGAGCACTAGGGATGTTAAGTCTATTTTTGGTCTTTTTCTTTTACAAAGAAAACGGAAGCCTGACGAAAAATACATTTTAGCAGCAAATGTAATAGTCTGCATATTAAATTACTAAATATAGCAACTGTTTAGTCATCTTCAAAAATGGGAAGTGCAATTCTGAATATACTGCATACAGCACATATTAGTTGCAGGGGATCTTTTCTCAGAATGTAATCAATCAATGGTGCTTATCATAAAGCAGGTTGCAAGTCACTGAAGGAATTCTGCTTAACTTGCATGAAGACCATGATAAAATCCTCAGCAGCTGAGGACAAGGACACCTGCCACAGTGTTTTCCCCACTGCAGAGATCATCAGAAACCAATGCCACAATTTGTATATTGTCATTTTGCAGACATTTGCAAATACAATAGTCCTCTGTTTTGTGGCACCCACTCTCTGCAATGTTCCTCCCTCCTTCCCCCAATCTATTTTTGTGCCTTCCCAGGTGTTGTGGAGCCCTGTCAGCTTTTTTCTATCTTCCCTGTCATTTTGTTTACATTTTTGTTTCTTTATATATTATTTTAAATTCGCTGACTCTAGAAAGAGTGCAGAGAAGAGCAACAAAGATGATTAGGGGACTGGAGGCTAAAACATATAAAGAACGGTTGCAGGAATTGGGTATGTCTAGTTTGATGAAAAGAAGGGCTAGGGGTGACAGTGCTCCAATACCTAAGGCACGGGTGTCAAACTCGATTTCATTGAGGGCCGCATCAGGGTTGTGTTTGACCATGGGGGGCCAGGGTGGGTGTGGCCAAGGTGGGTGTGGCCAGCTCGACGTCACTTGTGTCAGGGGCACCTGTGGTGGCCAGAGCACTCTGCCAGCGAAAACGGGCTCCCGAGCTCCGTTTTCGGCTGCGACGGCCTCCTGCAACCCTCTGTCAGCTAAAACGGAGCTCAGGGGGGGCTGTGTGCGGCCCTCCCAAGCTCTGTTTTCGCTGGTAGAGGTACCGCAGGCCAGTCCTTTGCTGTTTCCAGGGCGGCCCCGCGGGCCAGATCTAAGCACCCCACGGGCCGGATCCAGCCCCTGGGCCTTCAGTTTGACACCCCTGATCTAAGGGGTTGCCACAAAGAAGAAGGAGTCAACCTATTCTTCAAAGCACCTGAAGGCAGGACAAGAAGCAATGGATGGAAACCAATCAAGGAGAGAAGCAACCTAGAACTAAGGAGAAATTTCCTGACAGTTAGGACAATTACTCAATGGAACAACTTGCCTCCTGAAGTTGTGGGTGCTCCAAAACTGGGGGTTTTTAAGAAGAGATTGGACAACCATTTGTCTCAAATTGTATAGGGGTTTCCTACCTGAGCAGGGGATTGGACTAGAAGACCTCCGAGGTCCCTTCCAACTCTTTTATTCTGTTTTTCTGTTTGTCTTGTAATTTTGTCTTAATGCTTTGAAATATTTATGAAGGAATGTGATATAAAATAAATAAAGACAAGAATCAAGCAAGCTAGGCTCTATTTTACATACAGATGTTCTTATGAGTGCATAGACAGGTAACAAAGACTACACTAGATTTTTTCCCCTTCCACCTGTATAGGGACTTTTCCTAGCCAAGAAGGCAACAGTGGAGAAGCTGGCCAATGGAACACTGAAAAAACAGCAGGAACATTCTGTTCCAAAATATGCATTCCAAATTCCAGAGGGGTAGCTGTGTTTCTTCCTGCTACAAAACAAACTAAAAATATTTTCAAATCTTTAGCCAAGTTATTGCGGCACTTTTTAAATTGATTAAGTCAAGTTAGCTTTAGACTTCCCAACATTGATTTCATAATATTTTTTCTAATCCTTAAGATATCATAGTGCTAAGTGAGTGTATAGAGTACTGTGATATATTACATAGGCAACATTTTTTAGCGGGTGAACCAGTCAGTTGTGACTCCCGCAAACCAATTTTCGGTTAATATTGCAGACAACTACTTGTTGATAATTAAGGAGGTGAAATGGAACATTTGATGGCGTTTTGCAATCCCATGCAAGAAATATAATTTGGATCACATTACACTGAAGAAGCAGGACAGATTAAAAAAAAAACCAACCTCAGTAGTAAAGTAAAATTCACGAGCGTGTGCTTTTGTTTCTGTTATAGATGGAAAGATGTATGTTAACAAAATTGCCAACTACAGCTTCCCATTAACAACTGGGTACAATAGAGGTCTTATTCACCGCTAAACTGGCAAGAGCAACACAAATCTTCTTTACACAGGGTGGGGAATGCTCTATTTCTGAGACTCTTTTGTGCAATTGGCAGACACTTAGAATTCTGAGAATTTAATCAGGTTTTTTTAAAAAAAATCTTAATAAATTCAACTCTATCTCAAAAAAAGACTTCTGTTTTGCAATGAATGCGATACCGTTCCACAATAAATAATAACAACTGGCCAACCTACTTCCATGAGTTTCTATTTATTATCACAATAATGTTTCACAAAAAGTGAAAAACTCAATAGATATTATTTGATGACTGACTGGAACCAAACAGGGTTATGCAAAGGAAGTTGCTACAAAATGCCTGCTACTCAATTGCTAAAAAGAAACGGCTTTTGCATCTTGCAGTCATATATCCTCAGTGTTTCTACTATACACGTAGTCTTTGACTTACGATCACAATTGAGCTCAACGTTTCTGTTGCCAAAGTCATTTTTTAAAGTGAGTTTTGCCCCATTTTACGATCTTTCTTGGCACAGTTGTTAAGTGAATAACTGCAGTTGTTAAGTTAGTAAGACAGTTAGTAAGGGAATCTGGCTTTGCCATTGACTTTGCTTGTCAGAAAGTCACAAAAGGTGATCACATGACTCCAGGACACTGCAACTGTCATAAATATGAGTCGTTTGCCAAGCATCCCAATTTTGATCCTCTCTGACCTAGCTAGCAGTGGTGGGTTGCTACCGGTTCGCCCCAGTTCGGGTGAACCGGTAGCGGTGGCAGCGGGAGGCTCCGCCCACCCACCCGGATGTCATCACAGACGATCTGTGCATGCGCAGAAGGTTCTGCACATGCGCAGAAGTGCCACATGCGTTCACAGTTCCGAACCGGTAGCGAAGGTAAGTGCTAGCTAGCACTGATGAGGTTACCTAGTTAGGGTAATGAAACGTCTGCAAGAAAACAAGCAAGCTCAGACAGCACCAAGGACCCCTCATTTCAACCCTGAGCTACAAATATTCTCCTTTATTGGCAAATTTTGATCACGTGACCATGGGGATGCTGCAATGGTCACAAGTGTGAAAAACGGTCATAAGTCACTTTTTTCAGTGCCATCAACTTTGAACGGTCACTCAATGAACTGTGGTAAAGCAAGGACTACCTGTACAGAGCAACATGGTAAATTGACTCAGTTCTTATTTTCATTTCAGAAAACAACCTGTTTTAAGCAGATATTTTAATGCGGGTCCAAAAAAACCCTAGCTTTGGAATTACATTCAAAATTATGGGGCATAGGAGTTACACTCCCTAAGTCTTCCCATCCCCTTTTTTCCTTTATAAAACAGTCCTCTACATGACCCAGAAATAGTGCCTCTTTTTACTTTTCCCCCACACAATTATTGCCGCCTTACTAAAAATAGTCCTTGGTTGGCTTGCTGCTCGTTTACATAAGTAGTTTCAGGGCAGGGGGCCTTTTGCAATGGATACCAGGCCCTCAGAGGCCAAGAGAAACAAAGTGCATTCATTGACAAGCACCTTCCAGATCCAGATGCCAAAAAAAGGCCTCAGTCATTCAGACCTCACAGTAGATTGTTGTGCCTTTTTCCAAGGGATCTGAGGTAAACTGAGAATTATGGCGTGTGCCCTTCTCTGCCTCAGTCTCTACAGCAACTCAGTGCAAACGCCAGAAACTCACACGGAAGTCTCATGAGAACTGAAATTCCTCAAAATAACTTCTGGAATTAATGGTGACATTATACAAGTAGTCCTCGACTTACATCCGTTCGTTTAGTGATTGTTCGAAGTCACAGCAGCAATGAAAAAAGTGACTTATAACCAGTTTTCACACTTGGCAGCATCGCCAAGGTCACGTGATCAAAATTTGGGCACTTGGCAACTGGCATGCATTTATGACAGTTGCATTGTCCCAGCTGGCTTCCAAAATGCAAAGTCCATGGGAGAAGTCAGATTTGCTTAACAACCGCATGATTCACTTAGCAAGTGCAATGATTTGCTTAACAACTGTAGCAAAAAGGTTGTAAAATGGGGCAAAACGCACTTCACAACTCCTTGGTTAGCACAGAAGTTTTGGGCTCAATTGTGGTCGTAACCTGAGGACTACCTATATTAAATATGATATGATATGATACAGTTTAAGTTAGACAACATGGTATATTTTTACAATCCTAGGTGGGAAGGACTCACTTTGTTCCCATATATGCCTAGTCACATGACATGCTGTCTTGAAACTTTAGTCAAACATATTACACAATTGTTTTAAATGTTATACTTTATGCACAGAGTATAAATGTTATACTTTATGCACAGGTTTAAAACTCTTTGTGAAAGAAGTGTTAGCTTGGGATCAGAGAAGTCCAGATTCAAGGTCTCTCTTGGCCATGGAGTTCACCGGGTGACTAGAGATCAGTCATTCTCTTACAACCCAACCCTCATCATAGCAATAGTAGAAATTACACAACGTTAGACTTCTTGTAAGGCGGGATATTACTCTATATACCGTGTTTCTCCAAAAAGACGACCCACCTTAAAAAGAAGCCCTATCACGTTTTTGAGCGCATGCGATCAAATTAAGCCCCACCCACAAAATTAGCCTTAAGACCCCGCCCACCCAGGGTGCAGGGGGTGGGGCGAGGCACACAGGTAAAAAATAAGCTAGGGTGGGGATTGGGGGGTGGTGGAGCTGCCCTACTTACCAGGCCTCTCACACCCCGACACCTGCCTCGCCTTCTTCTGCAGCCGCTTCTTCTGCAGCTGCTTGCCGCCACTTGTCTTCCGGCAGGCATCTGAAGGTGAAACAGAGGCCGGGGCGATGCGTGCAAGTGGCGGCAAGCGGCAGCAGAAGAAGTGGGCCAGCAGTGGGCTCCAGCTGGGTGGGGCTGTCGGTGCCACCGCTGCGAGGTGAGTCAATAATTAGAACCCTCCAAAAAGAAGGCCTAGCCGTTTTTTCGGGGGTCAAAAGAAAATAAGACCCGGCCTTCTTTTTGGAGAAACACTGTAAATACAGGTGGTCCTTGACTTATAAAAGTTCATTAGTGACTATTTGAAGTTACAACGGGACTTGAAAAAAGTAAATTATGACCATTTTTCACACTTAAGATCATTGCAGCATTCCCATGGACGTGGGATCAAAATTCAGATGCTTGGCAACTGACTCATATTTATGAAGGTTGCAGTGTCCTGGATTTATGTCATCACCTTTTGCGACCTTCTGACAAGCAAAGTCAATGGGGAAGTCAGACTTACTTAACAACCGTGTTACTAACTCAATGACTGCAATGATTCACTTAACAACTGTGGCAAGAAAGGTGGTAACATGGGACAAAATTCACTTAACAAATGTCTCTCTTAGCAACAAAAATTTTGGGCTCAGTTGTGGTCGTAAGTCGAGGACTACCTGTACAGAAAGACTGCAGGGCAATGGAGTTCGATAAAACACATTCCATGCCTGTTGTATAACTCAAGAATGGTTCAGAAGAATTGGGATGGGTGCAGGGCAATGATGGAGAAGGAATTGTAAACTGAGACCTGATGGGGAGTCTGAAGGAAGAACATTGAGAACAGGTGACTGACTAAGGATATGACAGGACTTTTCAAGAACCCGAAGGTGTGTTACAGAAGGCCTGAAGCAGTTGAGACTTGTTCTCTTTCATCTCAAAATGTAGAACACAGAATAACAATCATGAGGTACAGAATGGTAGATTTTACTGATACTGAAATTTCAGTAGTGGGCTGATACGCTAGAAAGAAAATGGACTTTCTTTTACAAAGGTAACAGCTGAATAGGTATTTTAATTTGGGATAGTGGCGAATATCTGTAGCTCGGGTATAGGATGAGGGTGGAGGTTCATTCTCCGAGCTTCTGGGTTGTTTTCCGAACATTTCGTTACCAGGCTAGGTAACATCTCCAGCGGAGTTTAGAGTTAGACCCTCACCTGACGTGACCTCCCATCACAAGACCTACTGACCACACGAAGCCCTTATAAGCAGAACACCGACACTTTCATCCCCTAAACTCTGCTGAAGATGTTACCTAGCCTGGTAACGACATGTTCAGAAACCAACCCACAAGCTCAGAGAACGAACCTCCATTCTCATTTAAATTTAGATTATGATGCCACGGTCATCCACAGGGGGGAATGGTGGACAAGGCAGCAAGTGGCAAAATATGCATTACAATATCACAATGCAAATTTCATCCTTTGCAAAATGTAAAGCCATGTAAATTCCTTCCCCCATATCCTAGTTAAATATTGATTTCTCGTATACAGGTAATCCTCAATTTATAGCCATTTATCTATTGACCATTCAAAGTTACAATGGCACTGAATAAGTGACTTATGACCAGTCCTCATACTTACGATTGTAGCTGCATCCCCATGGTCACGTGGTCAAAATTTGGGCGCTTGGCAACCAGTGTGCATTTACAATGGTTGCAATGTCCTAGGGTCATGTCATCGGCATTTGCAACCTTCCCAACTGGTTTCTGACAAGCAAAGTCAATTGAGGAAGCCTCATTCATTTAACAACTGTGAGATTCACTTACCAACTACAGTGATTTGCTTAATAATTATAACAAAAAGGGTTGTAAAATTGGGTGTGATTCACTTAACAACAGCCTTGGCTTAGCAATGGAAATTCTAGTCCCAATTGTGGTTGTAAGTTGAGGGCCACCTTTATATGAGTTTCCTGGAAGGTCATGTGGCCAATAAGTCTATCACCCATTTTGTACCCACAATAGCCAAATATTGTGCAAACTCTCTCACTGTTCAGTTGTTTCCCATGGTTATCAGCTTGGGAAGGGATTCCAAGTGTTATCCACTTACTGTATATAATCTGGCCTAAATCTGCCATCCACATTGCAGGCAGCTTTGGAGCTGAAGACTGCTCATTCTTAGTGATGAATGAAAAACCGCAATTAAATTTTTATTTCAGTTATTCTGGTTCAGACTTTGAAGGATAATGTCTCCTTTGAATCATATGACTCATTTCATGTACTGTAAGCCAAATAACCGGAGGGGAAATGGATGAGGCAGGTAAGCATTCCCACTAATAAGGACTTGGTAATCGAAGCATGGCATTTACATGGTGTTTGTATGTCTGTCTGCTTGTCTTCAGGAGTCAGGGTTGACTTCTGCCCGAACAATTCCTTGCAGTTTTCTTGACAAGGTTTTGGAAGTGGTTGGCCATTGTCTCTCTCCTAGGGCTGTGAGTGAGTGGCCTAAAGTCACCCAGATCCCTTCATGCCTTAGGTGGGACTGGAATTCAAATCTCTCTCAGTTTCAAGCCACTATGCCAAACTGATAGAACTTTAGCCTACCCTAATATGAATTATGATGTCCATCAGGATCAAACCAATCAGATCTGCTACATAGCAACAGGATAAAGAATAAAGCTGCTGGATAAAGTTTTATATTTATAATTGTTTTACCCAAACATGCATTCCTCAATTTTATATCATTTTTAACTTACTGCACCTGTGTATGGTTTGCCAATTGCACAGTGGCAGATAGGACAGTGCTCCAGAGGGTAAACATCATTGCCCAGGATCACTGGTTGCCCTCTCCCCTCTTTGGAAGAGCTTTATAGCTCCCGCTGCCTTACGAAAGTTCAAAACATTCTTAAAGATCCATCTCATTCTGGGCACTCTTTTTTTTGAACTATTACCATCTGGCAGACGGTACCGGATAATAAAATCAAGGACAAATAGGCTGAAAAACAGCTTCTATCCCAGAGCAGTAACTATATTGAATTCTACTGTATAGTGCAGTTCATTTTTAACTTACTGCACCTGTGTAGGGTTTGCCAATTGCACAGTGGCAGATAGGACAGTGCTCCAGAGGGTAAACATCATTGCCCAGGATCACTGGTTGCCCTCTCCCCTCTTTGGAAGAGCTTTATAGCTCCCGCTGCCTTACGAAAGTTCAAAACATTCTTAAAGATCCATCTCATTCTGGGCACTCTTTTTTTTGAACTATTACCATCTGGCAGACGGTACCGGATAATAAAATCAAGGACAAATAGGCTGAAAAACAGCTTCTATCCCAGAGCAGTAACTATATTGAATTCTACTGTATAGTGCAGTGATGGCGAACCTTTTAGACACCAAGTGCCCAAACTGCGTGTGCATGCCCAAATGGAAAGGTGTGTGTGAATGTGCGCATGCGCGGACATGCGCACACGCGCAGCAGAGACCTGAAGACCAGCTGGCCGGTGGGAGGCGGGGCATCCCAACACTGGCAGTGGGACAAGAGGTAAGATCTTTTTCTTTCGTGAGCTTCTGTTTCATCGTTTGCAGGGAAACAGAAGCTCATGAAAGAAACGCCACGGAGATCTGACCTGGGGCAATGGTGCGCGTGCCAGCAGAGAGGGCTCTGCGGTGCCACCTCTGGCATGCGTGCGATAGGTTCGCCATCACGGGTATAGTGCAATATTAATGCAATATCAGGGGTTTTCAATTCAATTGTATAGAATGTGAAGGATGTGTGTTTTGTGATTTTTTTTATGTGTAATGTACACTGAAGATGGCATTTAATTTCGTTGTACGAGGTGCAGTGACAATAAAGTAAACTAAAAAAATTTTTTTTGACTGTTATCACAAAATGGCATATCTCAAAAATGTTAGGGACTGTAGTTTGAAATTAATAAATTTTCAGATTTGTAATCTTTATGTTATTGGAATTTTGCAGATTTTAAAATCAGTTTGAGCATACAGAATCACTTTTTTACACTATTATCCTGAAGGAGTGGGAACAAAAATGAATAAACCCTCCACTGATGTACAACTTAGGTAAGCCTCAGGTTTCAGATGGTTTGAATAAGGAAATTCAAAAAGGAAGAACATTACTTGTATAAATCCATTAGCATTTGATTAAATTTAAGTGCCATCATTGTAAAGTTAAATCTCCTCTTCAAGTTGAGGTTCAGGGCAGATGACTTCATGAACACAAAAGGGCAGGTTTTTTTGCAACCATATCTAAGAATATAATACAATATTTTTCCAAGGTATCTTACAATTCCCCAGACTAGCCTACAGGCCAAGAGTTTATGTGATGGAAATTATATTCATAAAATTTTAGCAATCTACCTTATACTATTGGAGTAGCTTTTTACAAGAAAACTAATATCTGAGAAATGAAAAAAATTAAAAACAGCCAAATGCTCAGCCACAGGACTTAATCATACAATAATAAATCCTATCAGATGTATAAGCTGAATGTTGTCGCTAGACACACAAGGGGAGGGAAAAGGCAGACTTTCAAGTGAATTACACAGGGTATAATTTGAAGAGCAAATCTGAAAGATCAAGATGTAGCCACTTAAATTTCACACCAGAAAGATAGAAGCTGACCAATCAAAATGAATACCTTAATGCCATAAAGTTATTTTTCCCACTTTATTAATTCTTTCACTCAGTATCTTGGCAAAGCTAATCAACTATCTGAACATGTCACACACTCATTTAGTCAAAACAGAGAATGTTGAAAATCTCCCTTAACTTACTATTTATAATTACAACATTCAATATTCTTCCAGTAAATAGAAAATAGTACAAGAAGTATCTAACTTGTCGAGATTATTTGGAACTATCAACAACGCTAACATCGTCTCTCATTAATTTTAATCTATAAAAACATGAATAGGAAACAAAACAAAGAAGCCACACTTGCTGAAAGGAGAGTCAGATTTGTTCAACTAGGTTTCCCCCCCCCCCAATAAACCTGAAAAAGAAGCAGCACAACATGGTAGAGATTAAAAGAGCAAGTCAATGTAGTTCGTACTAGAGCTGAAATTAATTTAACTGTTTTACACAAACTTGGATTTTCAAACTTTAAACAATCCACATTTTTAAAAAAATACTTTTTATTTCAGCGTATTTTAATATCGTGGTAGCAGTTGGCAGAGAGAATGTTGGAACATGACCTTGATATTGCCAGTCAATGCGTTAACTGAATTCTTCAGTACAGGTAATCCTCGACTTACAACAGTTCATTTAGTAACTGTTCGAAGTTACAACAGCACTGAAAAAAGTGACTTAGGACCAGTTTTCACATGACCATTGCAGCATGATCACATGATCAAAATTCGGACACTTGGCAACTGGCAAGTATTTGTGACTGTTGCAGTGTCCCAGGGTCATGTGATCACCTTTTGTGACTTTCTGACAAGCAAAGTCAATGGGAAGCTAGATTCACTTAACAACCATGTTACTAACTTAAGAACTGTAGTGATTCACTTAACAACTATGGCAAGAAAAGTCATAAAATGGTTCAAAAACCCCTTAACAAATGTCCCACTTTTGGGGCTCAATTGTGGTTGAGGAATACTTGTACTATGAGAATTTCTACTAACGAAAGCAGAAAAGTACATTGAAACTCCATAATACATTTTATCAATTACATTATGATAGGGAGTGGTATATCAATTTCCACTGTGTAATTCTACTTAAAAGGAAATAATACATGTACAATTCTAAATCTAAATGTAAATTATTCAAAAGTAATAGGTAACAAATGCATACTGATAATCTTCATTTAATAATTACAACTGGGACCAACAATTCAGTTGTTGAGCAAAACTGTTTTTGAATGAAACCATGACTGTGCTTTTGGCCTTATCCCAGCTGTTCTTTGCTTTACAGACTTGCCAAGGTCGAAAATATGAGGGTTGGTTTTTCACCACTGATGTATCTGTGAACAATTGCTAAATGAGGCAGTCACTAAATGAGGACTATCATTATTATATTAATTCAGATTAAACTGTCAACTTTTATACTGAATTGCAATAAATTATAGCTCAATTAAAATGGATCAGAATTATTTCATTAAATCCAGCTCATTTTTTCTATAGGTTTTTCATCTTTCCTAGCATTAACTTTGATTCCAAAAATCTTAGAACTCTAGACCTCAAACAAACATGATATTCTATATTATTTTATAAGGCCATCCATCTATAATAGGAAGCCAATAAAGTACAAGAGTGTCTGTATCCCATTACAGTAACCCTGCATCTTTTTCACTGCCCCAAAAGAGGAAGCAGAAATGGCAATTGATCCTGATTACACAATTTTCTATTTTTCAAATCACCTCGTTAAATATTTTTCAAATTGTGATCCAAACAAACTAAATGCAACAAAAAGAGGAAAAAAGTAAACTAGCAACCACAAAAAGTGGGAGAGGATTCATATCATATCCTGTGATTGGTAATGGTTAAACTTAATTAAATTGAGACAATAAAGAAACATAGTGCTTCACAATTCTCATTTTTACAACATATGACTTTTCAAGAACAGATAAACCGACTCATTTCTTGAATCCATTCCTCAATATCAGGAAGATAACTTGCCTTCCATTTATGTAAAATTTCCTCCTTATCATGCCCAGACATGCTTAGGCATAGGTCTTCAAACTTGGCAACTTTAAGACTTGTGGACTTCAACTCCCAGAATTCTTCAGCCAGCATAGCTGGCTGGAGAATTCTGGGAGTTGAAGTCCACAAGTCTTAAAGTTGCCAAGTTTGGGGACCCCTGTGCTAGAGGCAAAGGTGATGAGGTGACATGCCCCATGTTTTAGGACAGTAGTTCTCAACCTATTCTTCATCATGGACCCCCTTTAAATACCTTTTGTGGCCATGGATCAAGGCCACGGACCACCAAGACTTAACTCAAGATTTAAATCATAACATTTCTTCAAGCCTTCACGCCCCCCCCCACTGTGAGATCACAGTCCTCCAGGCGTCCGTGGACCATAGGTTGTGAACCACTGTTTTAGGAAGACATTAGGACCTGTAACAATAATATTTTCTTCCAAAATTGTGATACAGATAACGACTTGAAGCCATCTGAGTTAGAGCCTTCACATTTTAAAAAATACCGCATGAAAAAAAAAATCTAATGTCCAAACATTTTGAGGGGCCCAAGACACATGAATAATATTTTCTGATTAATTTCATTCTTAAATCGTGAGAAATATGCTTAACAGTTCATTAGACATTTATTCTGCAAAACGGGATATTTCATTTCTTAATTCCATTCAGGGATATAATGAATACTAACTTTAATTTGATCCAAACCTTACAAAACTGAATTCTTCTTTCCAAGCACTGTATCTATTAAGGATTCTGACATTATAGATGCTTCGGAAGCAACTAAGTCAGGGATTGGTAACCATCTCCTGCATAGGAGAATCATGAAATTCCCTAAAAGAACCACTAAAACTTTCACGAACTAGAGACAAGGGACATCCTTGATGGACATTAAGGATACATTGATAGGTTGAGACAAATACATCTATAATAGTTCTAGCTGTTGGATGAAAATAGCAAATTGAAATCGAGTGAATAAAAAAATTGCCTTTTTTTCTTAGAATATACTTTCAATTTGAACTATTTGAAGAGCTTTTCAATGTCCAATGAAATTAAAATAGTTAATTCCAATTTATCTGTTGCCACATCCAAAATATCAAGACAATTATTACAGAAAGCTTGCTGTTTTTTTTATAAATCAATACTGAGATGGGTGGTTTATAGATGATATTAATTTTTGTAACTTCCTGGCTAGCACTGCAGTTAGTATTTTTCTGTCCACATCAGTGAAAGCATTTGTCTATAACTTGCACTTTTAGTAGAATCTTTCTCTGCTGCAATATCATTGTACTGAAATAATTACAAAGGAAATACAGAGATTAAGTGGTTGATTATAGATCTCTAACAATATGTATACGAAAATTCCGTACTGTTCAACCAAAAGTTCATCAGATCTAAGGGCTTTCCCTGTTTTCATAGACTTCCAATACTATAAAAATATTGGTCCTCTATCTCTGTGCTTTACTTTAAAAATAAATTTACTTTTGCATCCCAGTTTCTTTTAAATTTCCCTGCATGATCAATAAACCTCTGTGTGATTTGGAAGATTCTTAGTTTTTATTCTAGAGTGCATTCAATTTCATGCCTAACGGCGACACATATAAAATGAATATACTTCTGGAAATTTAGTGTGCTCTGTAAAAGGAAATATTGAAAGTAGCAAGAAAATTGTCTTTCAAGGAATTTTGCTTGCCATTTCTGATCTTCACAATAGGATTCTAAATGCTAAGTGGTGAGGTTGGCTTTAACCACTCAGTGGTTAAAGACTGCTATATCACCTAAAGGACCACTTTTTCATTGAGCAGGTATTTTGTTAATATCTCTTGAGTATATCAGAAAGTAGCAACTCACCATATGTCTTCATTGTGGGCAGAAGTAATAGCAGGAAACAACCAAACAACAAAAATCAATGCAAAGTTACAGAAAAAAACCACACCATTCAGAACATATATCATGAAAGCACGTGCCCCACCGTTGAAGGGGATAGGATTGAATATTTGCTAAAAAAAAAAAACAGTGTGTGTATTTATTACAAGGGTCATTTAAAGGAGATAATTACACAAGAACCAGTTTGGGACAATTAGGTGTCAATGGGTGCAAACATTTATGGACTGCAGAGAAATAATGCAAAGAACAGTCAACGCAAAGGACACAATAATGTTGGTGTATCTCTGCCACCTCCCATGATTCTCTACTATTTGCTGTCTTCAGCTCTCTTCTAATGACAACACAAAACCAACTATTTTACAAATATGTGATTTCTAGAGCTCTCAATGGCTGCCCGGCCCCTTCTAAAGCTAAGCAAGGATTTTTGTAACTATGAAGTGCAGGCAATCTAACCTGATTCTATGCTTTCCTCCTAAGCTCTTCCTTTGAAATGGCAGACAGCAAGAAAACACGTAGAGGCATTCTTGCAGGAAACACCATGAACAGAAACTCTCTCACGCTACTTCCAGCCCTTCCTGAAGTCGAAGGGGTGTGAAACAGCTTGCGAAAGGCTTCCCTTGCCCTATTTCCTTTTCCACCCTGGTAAAAGTCCAGGAAATGTTAACTGGAGGATACATATAGCAAATCTTTAGCAGAATGAGGGCATGAGCAAATGAATGTGTGTGTGTTGTGTGTGTGTATGTATGCACACACGCGCGCACGCGCGCACACACACACACACACAAACCCTTCCACCTTGATTTTGTGGGGGAAGATGGAAGTGCTTGTATTACTGTAATAAAATTGTTGTGTTGGATGCTTGATTATTTAAGATTACTCTGCCTTCTTATGGATATTAGAGCGGTACAAAATATATGACCCGTAATTAGGCCAAAATAAAAGATATAATGATAACACAAAAATAATGCAAAGAATAATATAAAGTAAAACAAGTTCTAAATCAAAATCACCGAATATGTTTATCCCGTACCCTTTTAGCAGAGATTTGGATATTTGAAAATCAACTACCAATAATGGCATGATGAAGCCACCTTACTTCTTCCAACTGACTTTCAATACATCAAGGAAACGTTTACCAGATGGTATACATTTCAAGCAAATATTTTACAGTAATATGCTATTAGAAGAGGTGTTTCTTTCCCTTTAACTTTCTTTTTACATTATGCCCCTTCCAGAATCTCACTTCCCAAGTATTCCCATTACAATAAAATCATTTTCTATTTAATACTAAATATGGAGAAATTACTTGGTATAAAACAAAAAGTCAACTATTCTGATTCTAGATGGTAATAATGAGGCCACATTTCCCACGCATTTACTTTTTTCCTTTTCTTTTTATAGAATCACCTAAAAATCTGTTGAGAGACAAAATGCATTGACACTTCCCTCCTAGCTTTCATTAATCTTGCAAAGTAAAATGCACTGGGACATCTCTGGCTCAGGATCACAGGTATATTTTTTTTCCCTCCAGCTCCAGTGAAAGTAACCAGTTTGGTAACCTTAGTTAAGGGAAGGAAAATTGCTTTTTTCCCCTCCCCTCAAGCTGTTCACTTCTGCATAAGTAAGCAGGAAGTACAGGATCAAGCAATCATTCTTCTAAAAAAGGGGTGGTGATGAACTAAATTTCTCAGAAGCAGAAAAGTTCAGCAGTACTTGAAAAGTGACATGTTTCCTATTCTAACAGACTAGACAGATTGAGAAAAAAATCGAATGAAAACAAATATAAATTAAGGTGCGATGGAAGACTGCAGTCTTTGCCTTAAAAAGTCCAATATTACAAATGGAGAATTCATAAAAAGAGCTAAAAGAAGATAGTATGGATATTAAAGTAACGGGGTTATGCCCAATGATTTCTTGCTAGTGAAATTCTTAATTCATTCTTTAACAGGTTTGGTAAGTAGGTACCTGCATCATACACTACGTTGTATGATATAACCCACTGTATTTTGTTCATAGAGAAAAGGAAACTGCATAGCAATAGCACTTAGACTTATATACTGCTTCATAGTGCTTTACATCCCTCTTTAAGCGGTTTACAGCGTCAGCATATTGCCCCCAACAATCTCGGTTTCCATTTTACCGACCTCGGAAGGATGGAAGGCTGAGCTGACCAGCTCAACCTTGAGCTGGTCAGGATCGAACTGCTGGCAGTCAGCAGAATTAGCCTGCAAATACTGCATTCTAATCACTGCGCCACCACGGCTCTTAATCACCGTATCTTTTATCTGCTGTGAGATCAACATTGACAAAATTTACTTCAATCAGGAATTCCAGCAAAGAACTTTGGAATAAAGATGGAAGTCACATCATGGATCCTACTATTAAGTAGGATGGATACGTATTCTGAAATCCTTTCCTGGAATTCTTGAGTTAGTCATCCCATTCAACCCCATAGCAAAGTCATTTGTAGGCTTCAAAGAAGATGGAGCCAGCAGAGGATTCTCTCAGCAATTTTAACCAAGTATTATTATACCATGGGAGTGTACAAAGGTTACACAAGCACATTCTCAGCTTGATCTACTTATTTTAAAGTTTCTAAAACTATCTGCTAATTCATAAGGGACTCCAGGCAATAACAAACAAACAGTATTGCAACAATGAAAATAAAACCAGCAACATAAAACTGAGAAGCACGGCTGTTTAACTAGTAATCAATGCATATAATTTAACTGTCCAAGGCAGGGGTGGGTTCTGGTTTTCTTCGCTGCTGGTTCGCTCAGTGTCGCGCCGCATGCGCTTTGCATGCGCATGCACAGTGCTTTAAAAAAGCTTCTGCGCATATGCAGAAGCAAAAAACAAGATGGCGGCGCCTAAATAACCGGTTCGGGGGCATGGCAGGCATAGGTTGCTGCTGGCTCTAGCGACCCAGGGCCGCCAAGTTACTACCGGTTCTATAGAACCGGTCCGAACCGGGAGGAACCCACCTCTGGTCCAAGGTGATAAAAACACTTTAACCTAGCAAATATAGATTTATTGCTAGTCATACATTCTTCAAAAAGCCATCTGAGGATACATCCACACTGCAATCATGGGTACAAATACAAAATATTATAGTATTTTAAGTTACACACATAAAGAGATGCAGAGCTTGGGTGAGAAATTTCTAAAATAATGACCAATGAAATAATGATCCCTGTAAAATAGTAATTCTCATCAACATGTTTTAAGACATTGTGGAGAGATCTTGCCCTTTTATTATTATTTTTATTTTATAAAGATGCCTAAGCTATAAAGTAATTTACTTTTTCTAAAGCCTTTGCAACAACAAGAGTGACAAATCAGCACAACCCATCTGACCTCTTGGCTGGCCAGAAGATGGCAACTGAGAGCAAACTACAAAAGTAACTGTGAAGTTGCTGTATCCTTCCAATGTATTTTTTAAAGGATTTTTTAACATCTCACCTTTATTATTTTTTATAAATAACTGAAGGCATTGAACATGCCAAAACTTCTTCCTCTCCCTATTTTCTCCACAACAATCCTGTGAGGTGGGTTGGGCTGAGAAAGAATGCCTGGCCCAAGTCACCCAGCTGGCTTTTGTGGGCAGATGGTAACTCAGTTTCCTGGTTTCTAGCCTGGTACCTTCACCACTAGATCAAAATTTATCTCTACCAACCTCTAAGGGTTTTAATCTTGTAGACCAATCTACAAGTTTTATTTGGTAAGATACCTTTTTAAAAAGGTATCTTACCAGATAAATACAGCCTGATTAGCTGTAAAACAATTCCCTAGGTATCAATGTCACAGATAAGGCTGGAAAACTGCAGTTTTGAGGGATCAAGTAGACTTTTTCTTCTATCCTGTCAGAAGATGAGATTCATTCCTGATCAGACCATTTTCATTGATACCCAGGGAATTGTTTTACAGCTAATCAAGCTATAAATTACATATAGCAAGACATGTGATGGCTCTGTTTGAAAATGATATGGTATTGTCGATTAATTCTCAAAGGTAATCCAAGAAGAAACAAAAGAAAAGAGGTAGGAATACTAGCACACATCATTTGAGCTTGTTCCAACAAACCAAGGCTATGCTAATTTGTAGTAAGATACATAACGTGATTCATATTTGCACATAATATTTAACTTATTTTGGTGGCAGAGTTAATGGCAGATTTAAGTTAATTAAAAGGATGCATTAGTTTGTGATTTTCTCCTAGACTAGTCCACACCTTAGCAGTGCTATAAAGTAGACTTTTCTTATATATCAACACAATGAATGTTTTCTCTAACACTGCAATTATACATTCGAAACTGTTCATTTTCTGTGAAGATCCCACTGTTATGTTCAATTTTATGAGTATGTGGCTCAAGTTTAACTATTTAGATCAGGGATGGGGGAACTATGGCCCCTTTATGACCTGTGGACTTCAACTCCCAGAATTCCTGAGCCATTATATCAACACTAGTAACACAGAATCTTTCCACTGTTTCTTCTTCTAATGTATCAGTAAAATTAATTGTAAGAAAAGCTGTACTTACTACTGAGCACAGTCAATCAATTGATATTCATTTGATCTTTCGTAGCACGCTTTCACACCTTCATCTTGCCAAAGTGTTTTTGTATGTTCATAGAATTCCTGAAAGCAAAAAAAGAAAAGAAAAAAAGAAAAAATCTATATCAACAAACAGAAAAGGAACACGTAAAATGCAACATGCTTTAATATAATGAGCAACCACCAATAAAATAAAATACTAAATGGCAAAGTTTCAAGTCATTTTCAAATGGGTTTCTACATTAACCTAATCCTGTATCCCCAGTGATTTAGCTGATAGTTGATAAACAGTAATAAATATTTATGAAATATGTTTAAAAAGCTCCTTTTACTGTATTTCTGTATTCTAATTCAATATTAGAACTAAGTCACGTATGGCAATTATGCTGTATTTGTTCAACTTTAGCAATTTACTTTGTGCCTTCAAATAAGCTTCCTACAAGATACAATGCAAAGTAAAACTTAGAGTAACAACCATTATTTGTTTCTCTGTCATTCCATGCTCAATGACTTGTAACATGAAAGTGTTGGGATTTCAAGAATTTTCAAATGAATTTCAAAAATGTAGAAATATTCATTTCCCCTTTTTGAAAGTATGAATACTAGAACCTTAAGTAACGTTCACTGCAGCTACTACATTAGTCTTTCTCCCTATACTCATAGATTAATAAACTTATTTTCCTCACTCGGAGGAAATAACAACCCCACTCATGAGGACACAGCAAGCTGCTAACTCAGAACCAAATACATTTTTTTCAAATTATTAAGTCTATTGTATGTTTAACAGATCTTTTTTTAAAATACTTTTTTAAAAGTATGTTGCAAAGTATCAAACTAGTTAAGAAAGTTCCAAAGAGCATTTCTTAAACACCGTTCACTTGTGTTGACTTGTTTTGGAATCTATTTTAAATTACTGTAGTGAAGTACTGGAAATTCAGGTTCAACACACACACACACACACACACACACACAAACAAACAAACAAACACACACACACACACACAAAACTAAACAAAGCCCAGAGTTCTCTGGCAAAGACTACAATAATAAAATACAGTGAAGTTATGTGAACTTTCTAACACCTTCAACCCGATATTCATACAACAAAGAATCCAAGAAAGAAAATGTTATCTGTGCCAAATCAGGCAATCCCCTATTACCAGCACTTCCTATATTCTCATGATGCCTTAGTGCAGTGTTTTTTAAACTTGGCAACTTTAAGATGTGTGAACTTCAACTCCCAGAATTCCCCAGCCAGCAGGAGCTGAAGTCCACACATCTATAGTTGTCGAGTTTGAAAAACATTGCAATCACATGGGATGTGCAAACAGCTGTAAATGAGGGGCTGCTTGCCGAATGCCCAGAATGTGATCATGTGACCACAGGGGGAGATGGACATTGTAACTTTGAATCTGGGTCATTTTGAGGGAATCTATCCTAATTTTGAACAATTCTGCTCCTTCTATAGCAATAGCAATAGCACTTAGACTTATATACCGCTTTACAGTGCTTTACAGCCCTCTCTAAGCGGTTCACAGAGTCAGCATATTGCCCCCAACAATCTGGGTCCTCATTTTACCCACCTCGGAAGGATGGAAGGCTGAGTCAACCTTGAGCCGGTGAGATTTGAACCGCCGAACTGCAGCTAGCAGTCAGCTGAAGTAGCCTGCAGTACTGCACTCTAACCACTGCGCCACCTCGGCTCTTTCCTATGACATGACTTCTCTTCAGATACATGAAGACAGAGATCATGTTTCTTTACTGTTTTCTTTTCTGCACACTGAACACACCAAATACCTCCAATTATTCCTCGTTAAGGTTTTCTTTCCAGGTTCTTGTCCTCTGATTCTACTCCACGTTGTTAATATATTTTTGAAAATGCAATGGCCAAAACTAGGTGCAATGTTCTAGGTTGGTCTGATCAATGGAGAACAGGGAAGAACAATTGTTTCTTTTGATCTTGGAGCTATTATTTCTGCTGATGAAGTCTAGGATCATTTCCTTTTGGTGAAGCTACAGTTGCAAGAAAAAGTATGTGAACCCCTTGGGATTACGTGGAGTTTTGCATGAATTGGACATAAAATGTGCTCTGAACGTCATCTAAGTCACAACAATAGAAAAACACAGTCTGCTTAAAATAATACTACACAAACATTAGATGTTGCCATGGTTTAATTGAACATAACATGTAAACATTCACAGTGCAGGGAGGAAAAAGTATGTGAGCCCCTAGCCTAATGACTTCTCCAAGAGCTAATTGGAGCCAGGAGTGAGCCAACCTTGACTCCAATCAGTGTGATGATATTGGATGTGTGGCTGACAGCTGTCCTGCCCTTTAAAAACACACACCTGGTTTGGGTTTACTGGTTTCAAGAAGCACAGTGAGCCAACCTATCAGTGTGATGATATTGGATGTGGTGCTGACAGCTGTCCTGCCCTTTAAAAACACACACCTGGTTTGGGTTTACTGGTTTCAAGAAGCACTGTCTGATGTGAACCATGCCTCGCAGAAACGCAGAAA
>QLTV01004393.1:532775-556438 GCA_003457575.1 Thermophis baileyi
TGACCTTAAGAGAGCGATTCACACCAGACATCCCAAGAATATTGCTACACTGAAACAGTTTTGTGAAGAGGAGTGGTCCAAAATTACTCCAGATCGTTGTGCAGGTCTGATCTGCAACTACAGGAAACGTTTGGTTGAGGTTATTGCTGCCAAAGGAGGGTCAACCAGTTATTAAGTCCAAAGGTTCACATACTTTTTCCTCCCTGTACTGTGAATGTTTACATGTTATGTTCAATTAAACCATGGCAACATCTAATGTTTGTGTAGTATTATTTTAAGCAGACTGTGTTTTTCTATTGTTGTGACTTAGATGACGTTCAGAGCACATTTTATGACCAATTCATGCAAAACTCCACATAATCCCAAGGGGTTCACATACTTTTTCTTGCAACTGTAAGTGGGAGGAGGTGGGTGATAGGAACGATGAGAAGACTAATAGTAATAGTTATGCAGCCTTAGTGAATAGTTTGACAGTGGTGAGGGAATTATTTGTTTAGCAGAGTGATGGCATTCGGAAAAAAACTGTTCTTGTGTCTAGTTGTCTTGCTGTGCAGTGCTCTGTAGCGTCGTTTTGAGGGTAGGAGTTGAAACAATTTATGTCCAGGATGCGAGGGGTCTGTAAATATTTTCACGGCCCTCTTTTTGACTCGTGCAGTATACAGGTCCTCAATGGAAGGCAGGTTGGCAGTAATAGTTTTTTAATCTATTTTTGCCTGGTACTGATACCAAGCCAATCAGTGTATAAGTTGGCCAGGACCCTTTTGAAGATAAGATATGTTTGCCCTTCTCTAATTCTATGGCAGTGCACTTGTGCTTCTGGATTTCTCAACCATTACTGAAGGGGCTCCGAGATGACATCCACAATGTAACAGCAATCATTTCATGTAATATACAGGGTTATTCAAAAAGAATGAACCGATTTCATGACGCAATATTTTATTAAGGAAAAGTAATACAAAACTCCAGCCAAGTCACAAGTATTCTACTCACAATCAACTTTTATTTCCTGTCTTACAAGTATTCAATGTGGCCACCACCTGCAGCACGGGCAACATCAATGCGATAAGAGAATTCCTCCCAGGCGCGTATCAGCATATCACAATCCACTGAGTTGATCGCTGTTGTTATTCGATGTTTAAGGTCATCGAGGTTAGTGGGTAGCAGTGGAACATAAACGTGATCTTTTACATATCCCCACAAGAAAAAATCACACACGGTTAGGTCTGGGGATCTCGCAGGCCAAGCACAAAGAGCAAGGTCTTGGGCCCCCTTCCGACCAATCCATCGCTGGGGCACTTTTTCATTTAAAAAAGCTCAAACCATCAGGTGCCAATTGGGCGGTGATCCATCTTGTTGAAAAATGAAGTCACACGAATCTGCTTGCAGTGAAGTGAAGAGCCAGTTTTGGAGCATATCGAGATAGGTTTGTCATGTAACGGTGTTTTCTTCAAAGAAAAAGGGACCATAAACCTTGTCCTGAGACACAGCACAGAAGACGTTCACCTTAGGGGAATCTCTTTTGTGCTCAACTGTTTCATGTGGGTGCTCTGTTCCCCAAATATGCACATTGTGATGACTGACTGTGCCGCTCAAGTGAAAAGTCGCTTCATCACTAAAAATTAAACGTGAAATAAAGGGTTCGTCTTCCATCATCTCCAGCATCAAATCGCAAAATTCCATCCGCTTTCTTTTGTCGTCATTGGTAAGTGCCTGAACGAGCTGCAGTCTGTATGGTTTCAAATGTGCGTATTGGGGAACAGAGACAAGGTTTATGGTCCCTTTTTCTTTGGAGAAAACACCGTTACAGGACAAACCTATCTCAATATTGAACTATTCTCGATTTTAGTTTCCCTTAAAATCAAGAATTCCAGTATTTCACTGTCACCTTGTTGTTTCTTCCATTTATTAACCAAGTCCCCCTACTAATTACTACCATCTGAAGGAGACAATTACCAGAAGCAAAACTCAGGAAATTTCTGGATGGATTGTGTCTATCTTTTTATCTCCTATCAGATATTGGGTTAATGTCTTGATAGCAGTGTCTCTTTGGAATATCCAGAAGCAAATTATATATCTCTTCTATTTCCTTGATTGGGGAAGTAGCAGTAGACTCAAACAGGGGATTTAATGCATTTGAGCTTGATGTGCTATTGATGTGTAATGTGGTTTCATGCAATGCTTTCCCCTTTGTTACTCTATTCCAAGTAATTAAAGAACAATAACAAAACAAAAATGAAACTGTTCAAACTCTTCACAGGAGGAATTTTTCCTTGATCACATTTTATTGGGAATCAATTACTTAACTAACTAAGCAAAAATCAGAAGTTTTAAACAGGACCATAGCCAAAATACTTGATCAATGAGAATACCATTTTGCTTGATGTCATTAATCTGAACTATAACCCAGCAACTGTTATGCTATCTTTTTAATGTGGTTATTAACTTTCCACGTGGGATGGAAAAAGAAACTAAGTCCACTCTTTGAACTTATTGACTGAGATTTCTAAACAAGGACCTACAATCAATACTAACATTTACTGGATTATAGACAAGTGCCTAAGAAATAAACCACATGAGTTAGCCCTCCATTCTGCAATTTTTCACTCCAAATTAAAATCCAATGCAAATCAATTTAAACATAGTTTGGACATTACTTATCCTGATATATATTATGGTTTAACCTTAAGTGACAAATTAGATAAGGTGTATCTAATTTTCTTGGTAAGAATTAGCTTTTAATCCATGAAAGTACAATTTAAACAAATGTCCTAGTAGCATGAGATGATTGCTTGTATATTGCCACAAAAGAGGAAATCCACCCCAAAGGAACAAGAAAAAAATAATCCATTTGTATAAAATGTATGGTGTGTGAATGTAGGCATATAGAATAACACATAACTATATCTACTTTTAATTAAACAGAAATAAACCTCATCATGTGATCTATGTGCTGGCTCAATTTGCTATCAATTAACTGCCAATAGACAACTACGAAACCTCCATCTCACTTGGAGCAGGCCTTGAAGAAAGACCATCTTTGGTCAGAGAACAGACCTCAGAGAATGGGAGATGCTCTCAAAATTGTTCCACTTCTTTCAAGCAAAGAGAATACAGATTAGTCTTCGACTTTCGACCATTCATTTAGCGACTATTACAGCGGCACTGAAAAAGTGACTTACAACCAGTCCTCACATTTATGGGCATCGCAGCATCCCCATGGTCATGTGATCAAACTTTGGGTGCTTGGCAACCGACATGTATTTACAAGGTTGGTACTGTCCCCGGGTCACATGATCACCATCTGCGACTGACTAGTGAAGTCAATGGGGGAAGCCAAATTTGCTTAACAACCACATAATTCACCTAACAACTGCAGTGATTTGCTTAACGAGCGTGGCAGAAAAGGTCGTAAAAATGGGGGTGACTTACTTAACAACCGCCTTGCTTAGAAATTCTGGTTGCAAACCCTAACCCTATGGTGAGATATATTACATGAGGCTCCTCACCAACGTTCCCTCTAACAAGGGAAATCGCTGCGCGGCAGTTCGAAACTGCTGCGTGGCGATTCCCTGTCACGTGCGCGGCCGCGCAGCAACGTTCCCTCTGACATGGGAAATCGCTGCGCGGCAGTTCGAAACTGCTGCACGGCGATTCCCTGTCACGTGTGCGGCCGCGCGGCCGCGCACCTTAGAGGGAACAGTGCTCCTCACCCAAATACACACCTTTTTTCCTTGTTTAGATCCTCACCTAAAGCTACGTTCCCTACCCCACAACCAATCAGAAAATATTGTACACCTGTATGAAAGTGGCACAGCAAGATGAAGAGAGTTAAAGAGTAATACATCACTAATCGGTATCAGATTTCAAACTTCCTTTTTTGTTGAAAAAGAGATACTGTATTTTTCGGAGTATAAGATGCACCTCCCCCCCCAAAAGAGGCTGAAAATTTTGGTGGGTCTTATACTCCGAATGTAGCTTTTACTAAGCTTTTTTTCAGCCCTAACGAGGTGCTAACAGTGAAGCGATCTTCCGTGCTTTGCTAGCTAACGAGTGAAGCGATCTTCCGCGCTTGGCCTGCTTTTCTCATTGCTTCCCTCTCCAACGATCAGCTGTGCTTTAGAAGCTGTTTTTTTATCCCCAACCAGGGGATAAAAAGTGCACGCGCACGCTCAAAACCAGCGAACTAATGCGCTGAAGCTGACCAGACTAAGGACGCTAGCCAGCTGAATACCTGGTAGGCAGAATTCCCCCCCCTCTCTTTTCCTCCCCAAAAACTACGGTGCGTCTTATACTCCGAAAAATACGGTAATAGTGGAATACCCAGAGAATGAGAATTATAGATTATTTAGCATTCATCTTGACATTCAGTGGCAACTGAAATTAAACCACCATAAAAATAATGGTAGACATCAAACTGCTGCAAAACAAAACAAATCCTACTATTTGGGGATTTTTGGTCAGGCAGACATCACGTTTCAATAATGTATTTTTAATCGCGTTTATTGCAAAGTACAGGTAGTCCTTGACTTACAACCACAATTGCACCCAAAATTTCCATTACTAAGCAAGACAGTTGTTTAGTGAGTTTTGCTTTATTTTATGACTTTTCTTGCCACAGTATAAGTTAGCAACACGGTTGTTAAGTGAATCTGGCTTCCCCATTGATTTTGCTTGTCAGAGGGTCACAAAAGGTGATCACATGACCCTGGGACACTGCAACCATCATAAATACGAGCCAGTTGCCAAGTGACTGGATTTTGATCACATGGGAATGCTACAACGGTCGTTAAGTATGACAAATGGTCATAAGTCACTTTTTTCAGTTCCATTGTAACTTTGAATCGTCACTAAGTGAATAGCTGTTAAGTCAAGGAGCACCTGTACAATAAGTAATTTTCAATAGCACACATAAATGGGGAGAAAGTGTTTAATTCAAATGCATTCCACAAAGTACTCTTCTATTGGGGAATGGGGTACATTTTAAAAATAATTTTTATACTGTATTATTGTTCATAGATAGAGTCATTTTTTAAAATTTTAAATTATCTATTAAGCCCCAACATGTCAGCAATTTTTTTGACTCTTGCTCTTTAATGAGATGTTAGCCACCAAGAGGTCTCACTGTGAGTTCAGAAGCCATATAAATCAAATGAAAAAATAACGATATGAAAAGGGAAATCACTGGAAAACCCTCAAAACTCTGTATTTAAAGCACCAATGAATGATAACAAAGAGGGAACAATAGCACCGATTCTCTAATGTTTACAATTCAGCAAAAAAGCAATTTCTAGATTTTATTTTACTGAGGACCAGTTAGGAAACAGGTGAACAGAAACATCGGTGTATAACATAGTTTATGGAAAGCTGAAGCAACATTTCTGATACTGCCAGTTGTTCACAGTTCTTACAGGCTTCCAGGCTCTTCAGCAAAATAACGAGGAAGTTGTAGAAACTTCCTTGTTCCTCCTGTATGCTGAAAAAAAGGCAAAATTGCTTAGGGATATGAGGAAAGCAGCAATAGCAACCGAGAGGCCTAGAACGAGAATCTCTAGCAAACTGTTGCAACGTGCCTCCTCCGGAGGTATCACCTCTTCAAGAAGCACTTCACAGATATTTATGACAGCTATGCAGCCACAAGTTCTACTTTTATCTCTGCAAAAATATACTGTGGGGTGGTATGAAAATTAACAGCAGCTTATACTTGACAGTGCCTACAAACGTCTAGGAAAGAAAAATATGGTTTATGCTCCTCTGAGGGAAGAAATTTATTTTTGCAACATGGCATTTGTGAAATGGACCTTTTGGGGCGACAATGCCAAAGACAAGATGGCGGACTGTTCTTCAAGGTGTCCTTACAGACAAACCTCTAAGGCAGGGGTGTCAAACTCAAAGACCGGGGGGCTGCATCCAGCCCGCAGGGTGCTTAGATCTGGCCTGCGGGGCCACCCTGGAAACAGCAAAGGACTGCCCCATGGTGTTTCTGCCAGCGAAAATGGAGCTTGGGAGGGCCGCGCGCAGCCTCCCGTGCTCCGTTTTTGCTGGCTGGCAGAGGGTTGCAGGAGCCCGTTTTCACTGGCAGAGCGCTCGCGCCACCCAGGCACCCCTGACACAAGTGACATTGAGCTGGCCATGCCCATCCTGGCCACGCCCACCCTGAGGTCAAACCCAACCCTGATGCGGCCCTCAATGAAATCGAGTTTGACACTCCTGCTCTATGGAGTTTCGAATACAAATTGTAAGAAGAGTAGAGAAAATTAATAAGGGGAAAACCAAGCATTTCATTAAAGCAAAAGGATAATCAGCTCCAGGATGAAAGTGCTGATGATTTGGCAAATCAAAAACAAAATGAAGGGGCTTGGTGGGAGCTTTCCTCAAGGCCACTGGTCTTGTCAAACACTCCTATAAACTCCAGAACAGTGTTTTCAATTGTGGCAGCTTCTAGGTATGCGAACATCAGTTCCCAGAATTCTTATCAATGGCTCTGTTAGCTATGAAATTCTGGGGTTTGATGTCCACAAAGTTGGGAAACAGTGCTCTAGAAAATCTAAATGAGCCTAATACAGTACATTGGCACAATCCTTGAATGTGAATCTGAGACCACGATGAAGAACAAGCTGTTCTAATAAAACATGGGAAATCTATTAGAAGTCAAAAAAATAAAACAAAACAAAAATGACAAGATTAGACAAAACTCAGGATATAACTTAATTTTCAGCCAGTGACCAAAGGGGGGGGGGGGAAATGAGAAGGTTCAATAGATTTCAGGGGGCAAGAAAAACCATGTTCTGTGAGCTATAAATTAATGCAGACAACCTTTTTTCCAGGTTCCAAACAACCAGCAGTTTAAACAGTGATTGACCACGGAAAACACTTCTGCATATTTCAACAAGTTGAATTTAAAACTGTCTAATCCAGGTAATCCTTGACTTATGACCATAATTGAGCCCAACATTTCTGTTGCTAAGCAAGACAGTTCACTTAATCCTCCAGGGAAAGGTTGAAGGCAAATGAGGTCCAGGCAGAAGAAGAACATCATGGCTTCAAAATCTAAGGGACTGGTTTGGTTTGGACAAAACTAAGCAGCACTTTTTCGTGCGGTTGTTGATAAAAATAGGATCGCCAACATGATCGCCAACATCCGATGACGGATATGGCACAAGAAGAAGCAAGACAGTTAAGTGAGTTTTGCCCCATTTTATAACCTTTCTTGCCACAGTTGATAAGTGAGTAACTGCAGTTGTTAAGTTAACAACACAGTTGTTAAGTGCATCTGGTTTCCCCACTGACTTTGCTTGTCAGAAGGTCGCAAAAGGGGATCACATGACTCCAGGATACTGCAGCCGTCATAAATACATGCCAGTTGCCAATTGTCCGAATTTTGACCACGTAACTACGGGGAGCCTACAACGGTCGTAAATGTGAAAAACAGTCATAAGTCGCTTTTTTTCAGTGCTGTTATAATTTCTAACGGTCACTGAATGAATAGTTGTAAGTAGAGGACTACCTGTTATCTTGAAGGGGCCTAAAGATGCTTATTTTCCTTGTTTCCACTTTTTAACTCCCCATTTAGATGATCAAGCAGTCATTCTCAGTAACAGAAATAAATATGAGTCTCTCATGAATTTGGTAAAATGATGAATTCAGTAAAAAAAACTCAAATAGATTTTTCAGGTTTAAGGAAGCAACACATTCCACCTTGGGGATAAATGACAGATCTTGTACAGAATTAGGTAAAACATCTGAAGCCTTTCCTTATCAAAGCACTTGTCATATTAAAAAGAAGTATTCCTAAGATCTGTGACACAAAGCACAATGTAGAAATCACTGAACTACTACAGGTTTCAAAATATGTGTATTTTGGAAGAAAAAGGCTTATAATGGATACTTTCTGAGCAGAGATAGTAATGTCTGCTTGGGGTTGTCTACACACACTGCAATTACTTTTCTAATCTAATGTTTCTCTGCAATGCTGTTCAAGAACAACTCTCTTACAAAAACCTGTGTTGCTCAAGGCACACAAAAGCAGCTCACCCTGATTTCAGGACACTTGCTAAAATGAGTGCCAGAAAAGGAAGAACCATTTTCCTGTTAATTGCTGCCTTATATAGCACTTAGACTTATATACCGCTTTACAGTGCTTTACAGCACTCTCTAAGCGGTTCACAGAGTCAGCATCTTGCCCCCAACAATCTGGGTCCTCATTTTACCCACCTCAGAAGGATGGAAGGCTGAGTCAACCTTGAGTCGGTGAGATTTGAACCGCCGAACTGCAGCTAGCAGTCAGCTGAAGTAGCCTGCAGTACTGCACTCTAACCACTGCGCCACCTCGGCTCTAATATATTATTAAGTGCCATCAAATTGTTTTCCACTCCTATTTGACCACACCGACAGATGCTCTCCATGGTATCCATTCTTAAACTCATTGGATTGAGCAGAATGATTATGACTTTGTACTGGAAAGGGGCGTTGGTCTTACCTGATACACCCTTTCTCATGGAGGTCGACGGGAGAATCCAGGTTGGGTTACTCTAGCCTCGTTGCTCTATTGACTGAGTTGAAATTCTGAGGACACGCCTCCCTGGTAACGGTCTCCAGTTGAAAACGAAGACGAAGCAAATTTTGTAGTCTGTCTCCAGTCCAAACATAGCTCCTCAGACAGTCCACCGGGTGGGATTGGATTCTCCTGTCTTCCTCCATGAGAAAGGGCGTATCAGGTAAGACCAATGCCCCTTCTCCATTGGGTTGATGGGAGAATCCAGGTTGGGACATACCAAAGCTTGGCTGTCCTACGGGCGGGAACTGCTCTGGTCTGGAGTCCCCGCCTCCTCATGCACTCTCTGCAGGACACTCCTGCCAAAGGCCGCCTCAGCTGAAGCGTAAATGTCCAGTCTATAGTGTTGGATGAACGGTGAAGGAGACGTCCACGTCGCCGCCCGACAAATTTCTTCCACAGAAGCCTGCGTTGCCCAGGCCGCTGTCGTAGCCGCACTCCTGGTGGAATGCGCCATAATGAAGATCCTGAAGGTCATAGGCGTCATCTTGTGGCCTAGAGTTGACAGCTGAAAGGAAACAAACAGGGACTCTGTCTTCCTGATGGAAGCGGTCCTTGTGATGTAAATGTGGAGGGCCCTCCTAACATCCAGAGTATGCCATTTCTTCTCCAAGCCGTGTTGAGGTCCTGGACAGAAATCAGGCAAGATCAACTCTTTGGAGTTAACCTTTGGAAGAAAGGCAGGGTCCAACCGCAGAACCACCCTGTCCGGATGAAAAACACAGAGGTCCTTTCTCACCAATAAATCTGCCAACTCTGATATCCGTCTGGCAGACGTGATGGCCACCAGGAAGGCCACCTTACACATGAGATGTAGGCTGGCCTCTCTTAAGGGCTCAAATGGTGCTGTGGTAAGGGCCTGCAACACCCTGGGCAAATCCCAGGTGGGGTAGCGGTGCACCACTGGGGGCTTCAAATTGGAGGCACCCCTGAGGAAGGCTCGCACTCTGGAGTGGTGAGCGAGGGAGCTTAGATCCCCAAACCTCAAAACCGAAGCCAGGGCTGCGACCTGTCGCCGTAAAGTGTTCGGCAATAGCCCCTTCTCCAGACCTTCCTGCAAAAATTTCAGTACATCCGCCACCGAGACTGAGGTGGGGTCTATATGGCCCTTAGTGCACCAGCCACAGAAAATCTTTCAAGTTGCATTGTAAATGTGACTGGTAGAAGGCCGCCTGGCCCGTCCGTATGACCCTACTGGAGAACTTCTCCCATTTCAGAAGTCTCCGCTCAACTGCCAGACGGTCAACTGGAACCACTGAGGCTCCGGATGAATGATGGGACCCTGGCTGAGGGAGACACTGTCCAGGGGAATCCTCCAAGGTCTGGAGATTGACAGGCCGACCAGATCGGCAAACCACGGTCGTCTGGGCCAGTGGGGAGGTACCAACAAGATCGCCGACAGCACCTTCCTGATTACCCCTGGAATCAGGGGAAGAGGGGGGAAGGCATACAATAGACCCTTGGGCCACGGGCAGCATAGCCCATCGACCCCTTCCGCCCCCAGTGCTGGGAACCTCGCAAAGAATCTGGGAAGGTGAGAGTTCGACGGAGAGGCGAAGAGATCCAGAATCGGGTGGCTGAACCGTTCTGATAGCTCCGTGAACAGACTGGGTTGCAGGCGCCACTCCGAGTGGTCGACAGTAGCCCTGCTCAGCCAGTCTGCCTGCACATTGGATACTCCCGCAATGTGCTCTGCCCTTATCGATAGTAGGTGCGTCTCTGCCCACCGGCACAGTGTCTCTGCTTCCTTCATGAGGGACTTCGAGTCACCCCTGCCGGTTGACGTGGGCCTTGGTGGCCACATTGTCCGTTAGGAGGAGGACATGCCGTCCCAAAACCCCCTGCTGGAATGCCCCAAGCTCCAGCCAATTTATGTTGTGCCAGAGCTCCTGTTGTGTCCACCGCCTCTGGGCCACCTGGGAGCCGAAGTGGGCCCCCCAGCTGAAGAGGCTGGCATCGGACGTAATCGTCAGTCTGTCCGGTTCCTTGTAAAAACAACCCCATGTGATGGCTCGGGACCTCTACCAGCAGAACGAACGAAGCACCCCCCGGTGGTACTCGAACCCTTGCCGTCGAGGTACTGCGGACCGCCCTTTGGTAGGGAAGCAGAAACCATTGGAGGGGCCTGGCGTGGAACCGTGCCCATGGCACTATGGCAATACAAGATATCATTTTTCCCAGGAGTTGGGACAGCAACGCCAGCGGTACTACTCTGTCCGCCCAAATCTGGCCTGTCAAGGCCTTGATGCAGTCCTGGTGCTCCTGGGATAGAAAGACCTGTCCAGTTACAGTGTCTATGAGCGCCCCCAAGTGCAAAAGCCTTGTCGTGGGTAGCAAATGACATTTGTCCAAGTTGACTGAGAACCCGTGATCCTGGATGATCCGGATTGTCGTGTGTAGATCTTTCTCCGCCTGCGGGCGGGAGGAGGCCTGGATCAGCAAGTTGTCCAAGTAGCACTGGATCCAAATGGGGAACGCTCTGAGGTATGCTGCCAGAGCCACCATGATCTTGGTAAATGCCCCTGGGGCCGATGAGAGGCCGAATGGGAGGGCCGCATACTGGAAATGGCGTCTGGCATAACAAAACCTCAGGAATTGTCTGTGGCTTGGACGAATAGGGACGTGGAGGAATGCTTCTGTCAAGTCTACAGAAGCCAAGAAGTCCCCCTCCCGGATACCTTCCAGAATGGAATGAAGGGAGTGCATCTTGAATCTTCTGTAGACCAGATGCCTGTTGAGCCCCTTGAGGTTCAGAATTGCTCTCCACCCCCGGCCCCCCGAGGCCTTTGGGATGACAAACAAAATCAAATAAAAGCCCTGCCCCTACTGGCTCGCTGGAACTGGCTGAATGGCCCGAATATCCAACAAAAGTTGGATCGCCAATTCCATGAGTTCCCTTCTTGCAGGGTCTCTGGAAATGGGGCAGCGGAGGAAAAACCTCAGGGGAGAGGAAAGGAATTCTAGGGAGAGCCCCGATCTTATTTTCTCCCTGACCCAGGTGTCCGTTGTGATCTCCTCCCAATGATTTGCGGAGACCGAGATGGCCCCCTATGGGAGGTTGAGGCCCGATGTCACTTGGGGCTTCTGAATGCCCTGCTGTTGTTGCCACGAAAGGGCCGCTTGCCCTGTGGCTGCTGTCGGCCTCTGTTTCCGAAACCAGATCTCTCGGTCTGGTAGTTGGATCTGGAGAAAAAGGGCCTCTGATGTCGGGGAAAGCTAGCCCCAGCTTCCCCCTACCGAAAGGAGGGCCGCCGGAAGTAGGGCGAGGCGCAGTAATCTGCCCTCCTGCCCTGGGATGGAAGAACCTTCCATTTGTCTCTGGTCTCCACTAAAAATGGATCCAGAGATTCCCCAAATAGCTTCTCCTCACCGAAGGGGGCAGAAGCTAACTTCCATTTGTTCTTGGCGTTCATTTGCCAATGGCACAGCCACAACATGCGAAGAAGCAATGGCCTGTGCAGAAAACTTGGCGGCATTCAGAGAAGCATCTGCGGTAAATTCAGCAGCAGCAATAATTTTGCAGAGGTCTTGGTATGCGCGAAGATCCTCCATTGGGATCCATGCTTGTAGCTGCCTGAGCCAGCGCACCGATGCTCGGGTGAAAAACGATGCTGCAGTGGAGGCCTGAATTGCTCAGGAGTCAGCCTGATGGGCTCTGCGGAGAGCCATCTCCTCCTTTCGTTCCTCTGCTTTCAATGCATCCTCCGTGTCCGGTGGCAGGACTGAGGAGGAAGTTAAAGCAGCTACTGGAGTATCTACCTTCGGAACCTGGACCAAGTCCAGGAGTTCCGAGTCTATGCTGTAAAGCGTGTTCTCCGAACTGCTGGGTCGGGAATACATGCCTGGTGAGACCGATTGCATCTTTATCACGTCCAGGAACATCCTGGGGACAGGGATGGCATCCGTCTCAGTAGTCTGCTCCATGAAAAGAAAGTCCTCCTGCTCAGCCATCTCTCGAGTGGGATCCCCCTCCCCCTGAAGCTCCCCCTCCGAAAGGGAGGAATGGCTTCGGGCGGAAGGTTCCGGGGAATAAGGTCCTTGGTAGCTTGCAGCCTCACCCACAGGTTGCCAAAGTTCAGGGTGTATGGCATGCTCGGCTACTGGGATGGGTAATTGCTGACTCTGTTGCAGTCCCTCAGCAATCCTGTCGGATCGCCTGAGATATCCAAAGCCTCATAAAGGGAGGCATGTCTTATTCCTGAAGCACCCCAGGGCGGAGCCCCGCCGCTGTTGGGGTAAATGTGGTCTCTGGAGTGGATCTGGCCCCTCTGAGGGGCTGCCCTCTTTCTGTAACTGCCACTGGAATCTGCGACAGAGAATGGGCAGAAAGTTCAGCAGTTCTTGTAGGCCCTGAAAGGCCGTGTTGTACTAACTGCTCACTAGGCCCAACTGGTGACCAGGCACCCACAGGTGTCCCCTGGTGCTCCCCATGCTGCTCCTGCTGTAAGGCCCTCTCAGGAAACTGGCGTGAAATTGTGTTGTTGGCCATCTTGGGATCAGACTGTCTCTGCCGATCTGATCCCTTTTGGGCTCTGTCGAATTCCTTATCTAAGGCCTTCTGCCTCTGTTTGGCTGCCTTCTCCTCCGCCCTGGAAGACTTCTTGTGGGCACGAGCCTTAGCTCTGATCTTGGCCGCTACTTCCAGGCCAGCTGACCTGGGCTTGACTGGGCCCTTAACATTCCTGTCTGTGGCCTGAGGAGACCATGCTTCCTCCTGATTTAGGCCAGAGCCCTCACGAGCGTCCTCCATTTTGTTTGCGCCAAAACCTTGCACAAAGGCCACTGACTGCTTTTGAAATTGCAGGCCTGATTAGGAGGGCAGACGCGCTCGAAAGCCCTGCTGCCGGCACAGCGTCGTTTCTAACAACTAGAGACTGCACCGAAAGTCGGGCAGGAGCTCTGGCCCCACCGCAGCCATGGAATAGAACTGGGGCTTTGATCCTGAAGTTCCAAGGCTAAGCAGGATCCACAGGCAAGCTGGGAGAATCTCGGGGCTTGCAAACAAATGCTGGCCTCGCAGCTGATTCCAAGGCAGTCTTAAGCGGCTCGCAGCTGCTGCAGCGAATTGGAGACTCCAAGAGTGTGGCCAAATGATTGACCAGTGACTCAGTCTCCTAAGGCAAGCTTGGAGAGGCACCAGTAACTTGCCTGTGCAGTCCCTGAGCCGCTGTGTTAAAAAAAGGCAGGCTTACGCGACCACGCGGCTGCCGCAGCTCCCTGCTTAACTGAGTATGACCGCCGGAGCGATCAGGAACTCCAGGCCCCTTTCTGCAGCTGTGGATAGTCCAGGGGCCCTCACCGATGTTACTGGCCTGTTAAGACTGCATTCGTCTCTCTGCAACTCCACGATCAGCTGTGAAGCGTGAAGTAATTGGGTGTGCCGAACTGCCGGAAAAACTTTTAAACCACTCCGTTCTCCTCATCGGCATGAAGAATTCAGGGATTTTAACAAAAAATTACCCTCAGAAGCTCTCAGAGCTTAAATAAGCGTCCAAAAGAGCTGAGACTGAGTTGAAAACTGGGGACCGTTACCAGGGAGGCGTGTCCTCAGAATTTCAACTCAGTCAATAGAGCAACAAGGCTAGAGTAACCCAACCTGGATTCTCCCGTCGACCCAATGGAGAATATACACTAACACATCTTACATCTCATGACTAGAGTCCCAATTTAGGCAACTGGGTACCTAGTTCAGGTTTGGGTACTGAATATATGAAGAAGAGAGTGAAAACCCCAAGGGCCTTAATATTTATTTTGGTTTAGGATTTAAACCATTATTTAGAACAGCTTCATTTCAGCAATGTTGTTATTTCATCTACTTTTAGAACATGCCCTGAACATTTTTCTTGTACTTTCAAAATTTAATAGACTTCAAATTGCCTTGATTCAATAATCTTTCTAGCCTAGCAGGTGTAGGTTTATAGTAAACGAAAGATAACATTTTCTGGGAATCTGATGCTTGCAACATTTCAAACTTGACTCTAAATAACTTTTAAGGGCATTACCCCAGTATACTTCTATTATTCCGGCAAATAATTCTGCACAGGATTGCAACTGAGAAAATCTTATTCATATATAGGCATATTTTAAATTATTTGGTTTTAAGTGACAACCCAATCCTTCCCCAAGTTAGAATTATTGATCCATTGGACAATACATCTCCTTTGTTACTGTTCCTTTCTTGTATAGATGGTATCAAAATGATTTAAAACGTTTTAATTAATTATTCTGGTACTACCCAAAGGTGCTTTTTCAAGAGACAACTGAACTTTCTGGTTTTTCTTTGAAGATGTTTTGCTTCTCATCCAAGAAACTTCTTCAGCTATGATGGAATTCCCCACTATCCTGTCAGAGCTGAAGAAGCTTCTTGGATGGAAAGTGAAACGTCTTCAAAAGAAAAAACAAGAAAAAAGAAAAAACAAGAAAGTCCAGTTGCCTCCTGAAAAAGCACTTTTGGGACAACCATGACCTGGATGACTGAGAATCTCTACCGACTTTTAGCTAAGCAAAGGAAAACTGAACTATAAAAGCAGATCTTACTTTATTAGGTTATAATTCTAAACCTCACATTGATCAAAACAACTCAACATAATCATTCAATGAATAAAGAAGAAATGATGAACACTTGTTATAGAAAGTAACTGGACAGCTTAAGGATTTCTTTGGTTAACCGTTGTCAAGTTTCATTGTACATACTCTTACTTAGGGTTCTCCAGGCTTAGGAAGATCAATATTGAAGTTAAAATCAAATTTGGGGAGATGTTTTACTTCACCACATTCCAGTGAGGTTTCCATAGCTCAACAGTTCAGAAATTGGAATTACTTTGCAGTATCTGTAGTCTTTATAGTCTTCCCGGTATTCAAATCAACACACTGATGGAAGTAGATACAATCTACCATCCAGTCTAGCTCCTGATTCAAACCATACAGAATATTGACTGGGCACAAAAGCATCCTATCACAAAACAATGTCTCGTTATCCACCATACAATCCCTCAGTATTTAAATTTCGCACAACTCTAAGCACATTACTGCAGATACGAATACTCTACTTGGAGAACTTTCCACCTTTCATATTGATTTATGTGTTCTGCTGGTGAGAACAGATACTCTCTACTTTCTGGCGAGTATGGGAGTAGAAGATATTTATTTATTTATTTGTTTATTTGCTTGTTTGTATTTAATATTTCTTAACCATTTCTCTCAGAGAGAGGCTCTAAGCAGTGTTACATTAAATACTGTTAAATATTAAGTTAAAATAATGCTAAATGAAAATCAAGGGGGGGGGGAACCTTAAGTTCAGCAAGTCATTTGTGTAATAACTGCAAGCAGGAAATAGGAGAAAATAAATCAATTGAGAAACTCCTGAAGGAAAAAAAGAAAAAAGAAACCAAAGAAAGAAAGAAAGCTGAAAGATAATGTCCATGTTTGGAATGGGGTCATATTAATACCAGCATGAAGACAACAGAGGTGTTACAGAAATATAGGGAGGAAAATAGTCCTGCTTCTGTTGAAACAGCAGTCACACCGCAGGATCTTTTAGATTTTCCAAAAGCCACAAAGAATAAAGACAACCTGTACATGTCAAGCCACAGGCATGATGGAGTCATTTGGACTTAGCCATAAAATAGCCATTCACCTAGTGGCTACTGATGCTAAGCAAGAATTATCTCGTGGAGATGAAGGAGGGAAAGATTTTTTTTGCCTGGGAATTTAGTAAATTCATTTTTCTCTTCTAGAATAACAGTGTGCAATGACCCCTGATACGTTCTGGCAGCAAGGCCAGCCAATGTTGTGGGTGTACTGCAGTAGGAGCTGCTGGCCGTATTGTGGACAACACCTGCAGGAGCTCTCAATTACAAAATAATGCTGTTTCAGTGCTAGGAAAAATGCAGTGTATTTCCAACAGCATTTCTCTGAAGAAAGGTCTCCTGATACAAAGCAATGGCTCTGCATTTATTATGCTATAAACGGGCTCCAGAAAAGAGGCACTCGGAATAGACATAGGCAACACTGTAAAATAAAAACAGAAAGCAGACTTGGCATTTTGAGAGCTTGTTGTTTACCAGTGGCAGTTTAAGACAGCAATGGTGTTTTTTTTAAGCATGCGCGCGCGCACACACACACACACACACACACACACACACACACACAATACTGAAAGGTGTGTGCACAGAAGTTACACAACACTGCTGTTAAACAAGAGATCCAATTTCGTTAGGACAAAGTTCAGTGCCCCATGAAACTGTTTTTTACAACAGTAATTTTAAATAGGTCATTGCCTAGTAAACCTTACAAATAAAGGTCAGAATTAGGCTATATTCTGAAAAGGCCTCTGTCTTTTTCACATACGCCTCTTCGTTTTTTCCTAAAGCCAAATGTGACTCCTAAACCTCAGTTGCAAACCTTCTTATATAAATGTAGCTGTGTTACATTTACTCTCTACTGAGGTCAGCAATTCAATTGTATTTCACTTGGAGCGCAAGATATACCTGCTGAGGTCACAGCCACAACACAGCAAGATCTTGGAAAGATGCTTTTAGTATCAACAGAGGATAATATTTGTAGCTCAGGGTTGAACTGTGGGGTCCTTGGTGCTCTCTGAACTTGGTTGTTTTCTTGCAGATGTTTCATTACCCAATCAGGGGTGGGCTGCTGGGGGTTTGCAGGGGTTTGGGAGAACCTCTAGCTAAGATTCTGTGCAGTTCGGAGAACCCCCCCAAATCCCACTCCTGGCTGGCCCCGTCCGCCCCACCCCTCCCAAGAGTCCCCATGCGGCCCATTTTGGATGCAGGTAAGTGCAGGGCGCACGCGGAGGCTCGGGGAGGGCGAAAAACGGGCCTACCGGAAGTTCAGGAAGGCCGGACTCCGGAGCCTGAGGAGGCTGTTTTCGCCCTCCCGGAGGCTCGAGGAAAGCCTCCGGAGCCCGGGGAGGGCAAAAATGCGCCCCCCCCACCGTGGTGCAGGAGGCCGACTAGGCCAAGCCCACCATGGCCACGCCTACCCAGCAACCAGGCAGAGAACCCCTTGCTAAAATTTTTGAAGCCCACCCCTGACCCAACTAGATAACATTATTGGTGCCAATGATGATCAGTGCATTGAAGAAGTTACCTAGGTGGGTAATGAAATGTCTGCAAGAAAACAACTAAGCTCAGAGAACACCAATGACCAACATTTTTATTATTGGTTGGCCAGCTAATGGCTGGAAAACCAACCTGTCACTCTGTGCTCTTTTTCTCCTCAAAAACCTTTTATTACTTCCTACCAGCTGAATAATGTTTGGAGTAGAATGGCACAGAAGTATCACTAACAAATAAATAATAAATAATGTAGAGCAGCGGTTCTCAACCTGTGGGTTGCGACCCCTTTGGGGGTCGAACGATCCTTTCACAGGGGTCGCCTAAGCGTGCGCTAGCCTGCCATCTTGGTGCCACGCCCCCTTTGTAACCTCATCGCACGTGAGGAGGGAGAGGGGCAGGGGTCGCGGCGGCGGGGCGGGGGTCGCAGCATTAGGAAGGTTGAGAACCACTGCTGTAGAGCAATTTTTTCTAGCATGGCTAGTTGGAACTATTGCTTTCTTCGGCCATGTTTGGAACTCTTGATTCTATTTTTTTTTAAACTGGAAGGAATATAATTCTCTACACTTTCTGGGCTTTTCCAAATGCTGTAATTTTCTTGCAGTGAGAACACGCAAGAAATTGGTATTTGGTTGTATCTATATTTTTTAAGGCAGAATTTGCAAGGTTTTTTTTAAGGCAAAGGGGGGGTATGCTTCGCTTCTGAGTATGTACTGCAGAGTGAAATTTAGAATTAATGAGGGAAATACAAAAATGTGGGTGCGTCAGAACAAAAAGGGCTCGATTTAATTTAAAACCAAACGATAATTCAGTTCAAAATTCTGCTGCTGGTAGTCAGTTTTGTCACATTTTCAACATTATGGCAACTTCCGGAGAGGATTTGGAGGTTTTGAGTACTGACTGCACCTTGCAGCTTATGTGCACCTCTGCTCTAAGACACAGTTTTGCTTATGTTTGTTTATGATTTTTATGGTTTGTTGAACAAGCCACCTTTGGCTGGGTGTATAGACTGCACTAAGGTAAAACCAAACGAACCACATTATGGTTTAGCACAGGAGTGTCAAACTCGATTTCATTGGGGGCCGCATCAGGGTTGTGTTTAATCTCGGGGAGGCTGGGGGGGCGTGGTCAGGGTGGGCATGGCCAGCTCGACGCCACTCATGTCGGGGGCACCTGTGGTCGCCCGGGTGCTCTGCCAGCGAAAACGGGCTCCTGAGCTCCGTTTCGGCGACGGCCTCCTGCAACCCTCTGCCAGCGAAAACGGAGCTCAGGAGGGCTACAAGCAGTCCTCTCAAGCTCAGTTTTCGCTGGCAGAGGCACCGCGGGCCGGTCCTTCGCTGTTTCCAGGGTGGCCCCACGAGCCAGATCTAAGCACCCCGCGGGCTGCATCCGTCCCCCAGGCCTTGAGTTTGACACCCCTGGTTTAGCGCAATAGATAAACACAATCCTTGTAAGCTTAATTTCTAGCCCAAAATTTCTGTCCAGTGGAACTATAAAGGGATGAGAGAGGAACTTCAATTCACACAAGGCAAAAAGAAATGTTTGTGATTCCTGCTGCATTCTACTCCTTGCCCATCTCTCTAAGCTGCTGAAGCTGCTCCTAAGAAGTATATATCAACAGGAAGGAGCTTATCTGTGCAATTAGAACCTGGTTGTCCATCCTTTTTGCCTGCCTGGGCCCCACTGAGTGAAGAGGAATTGTATTGGGCCTCATATAAAATATATAATATAGCTAATTTATATAAATAACAAACTCCCTTTATTTTTTTAACATTTTTTATCATCTTGTGGGAGTCACATTACTAGCTGTCTAGGGTCACTTGCAGCCCTGTGGGTGGCAGGTTAGACAGGCCTGCATTAGAGCAGGGGTCTCCAACCATGGCCACTTTAAGCCTGACGGACTTCAACTCCCAGAATTCCCCAGCCAGGCTGGGGAATTCTGGGAGTTGAAGTCCACAGGTCTTAAAGGTGCCAAGGTTGGGAAACCTGTAAAATATCAAAACTGCCCATGTGATGACATCATCTCTCTCCTTTGCAGTTTGGGGCAGAAACGGGAGTCTCGAACCCAAGTTACCACGTGATGAAAACAGCTTTCCGCGTGATGCCTCTCGTGCTGTTGCCGATCACGAGAGCTGAAGTCCACCAGGCTTAAAGTGGCCATGGTTGGAGACCCCTGCACTAGAGAATTCACATCTATGATGGTGGAGACTCTGAAGTCACCGACCTCTGTTGGATGCAGGTCATCATCTTCATCTCTCTTTCTCTCAATCTTTTTTTGCGTGATTTGGACCTGTGTAAGGAGAAGGGGAGGGGATTCATCTATCTGAAATGTGGTACAAGGAAGTGACCCTTCTATATTCATATTTCAGTATTGCTGCATGTAACTATGGTACCACATATTAATTACAACTGAAAACTTGCAGGCCTGATGTTATCATAAAGGAAATAAACATTCCTCAGAACAAATACATTTTATCTGTATCCTGGTACATAGCCAGGCTGGAAAACAAAGCACTTGTGACAAGTCAAAGGACCTGTTACCATTTTTCAGAATCAGACTAGAAATATTCTTATAAAGACTCTTGAGTGTCAAGATCCAAACCCTGTTTTTCATTTATTGATACAGTACACATTCTACATAACTTCAGTGACTACTATTTTATACTATATACTTTCTACCGTAATAAATACTATGTTTGTCCAGAATGTGTTGGTGCAAGCAGTACAAGTAATCCTCAAGTTACAACAGAAATTGGCACCGGAATTTCTGTTGCTAAGTAATGTGGTCATAAAACGTGATATCAAGTGATCACATCACCTAGTAACAACAATCCCTGAAGTCCCCACTGCTATACAGTACAGGTAGTCCTCGACTTACGACTACAATTGAGCCAAAAATTTCTGTTGTTAAGCAAGACATTTGTTAAGTGAGTTCTGCCTCATTTTACAACCTTTTTTGCCACAGTTGTTAAGTGAATCACTGCAGTTGATAAGTTAGTAACCTGGTTCTTAAGTGAATCTGGCTTCCTCATTGACTTTGCTTGTCAGAAGGTCGCAAAAGTTGATCACATGACCTTGGGACACAGCAACAGTCATAAGTATGAAACAGTTGTCAAGCATTTGAAATTTGATCACATGATCATGGGGATGCTGCAAAGGTCTTATCTGTGAAAAATGGTCATGTCACTTTTTTCATTGCTGTTGTAACTTTGAACGGTCACTAAACGAACTGTTGTAAGGCGAGGACTACCTATACTTAAGCGAGGGTCATGGATTGTTAAGCGAGTACCTCCTCATGACTTCTTGCCGGTTTCCAACAACTGAGGTCAGTGGGGAAGCCAGCAGGAAGTCGCAAGTTCCAGGTGGTTCACAAGCGGGCGGGCAAGCAGTGAGACTTGTGGTCGCTGCTACTGGGTGGGAGGACCTGTGTGAGTGGTGGAGGGGGCACAATGCAAATGCAGCAGTTTGGGGGGCCTCCTGCCATGTGGAACAGCTCATCCTGAAGGTGCTTAGGAGCAAACCACACAGGCTTTCTAGGTGGAAACCAGTGTTCTAAATTCACCTGGTAACCTATTGGAAGCCACCGTAGAGTCTGCAACACAGGAGTTATGTGCTTGCAAGGAGCCTCTACCCACCATCAAATGGGTTGCTACATTTTGGGCCAGCTGTACTTCCCAAGTGATCTTCAAAAGAAGTGCGCATAAAGCACACTGAAGTGTCTTGAGTGAACCAAAGCATTCTAGGTATAGACAGGGTTGTCAGGAATTACAGAAAGTCCTGACAGATGACCCTGCAATAAATCCATAAGGTAGAGAAATGAATTTATTTAACACTATTGTAGCTTCTTAAGTAAAAATGATCTTACTTCCCCTTAGATAACATTAAGAGAGAGAAAATAGATTCTGGAGATGCAGATTGCACTCAAGCCATACGAGAAAAACAGGTATTTTTGTATGCTCTTGCTCTAAATCTAGATAAATCAATTTTTAATTAGGTATCATGTATTTAAATGACTTTAAATCTTAAATGGGAGGTGAAAAAGAGAGAGAAGAAGCTTGGAACCAACTCACAGGCATGAAGTTAAGAACAAAAAGCAGTGTGTGGTTGCAATAAATTCTATTAATGCGACGAGTGAAACAGAATTAGAAAAAAGGTTCAGCTCGTGTCACTTTCAAATTTTTAGAAATCCTGAAGGTTTCTCCAAACTCGCCTACTTGCATTTGTTTCCCGAGAACTATTCTAAGCATGCATTGCTCACAGAACAGTTTGTATAAAGAGGACAAAGTGCATAGGCAATTTAGGAGGCAGGAATTGTGGGGGGGGGGAAACAGAGGAGAAGCAAGGCGATAGATAAGAGAGGGCAGGATCTCATGTGCTCTCTATTTCTTGATGAGATTTTGACCCTCACTTGTTCAATGAGCGTAAAATGAAAAAAAGTACTGTATGTCATACCCCGGTTTCTATTTAATGACGACTTATAATAAGTAATAATTTAGTTATCCAGATTTAACAGAATTGGAAGGGACTTTGAAGGTCTTCTAGTTCAACCTGCTGCTTAAGCAGGAGACCCTATACCAGTGGTTCTCAACCTTCCTAATGCCACGACCCCCCTCCCCTCCCCCTCCCCGCGCGTGCGCGTTGCCAGTCACCAAGATGGCGGGTTAGCGCACGCTTAGGCAACCCCTGTGAAAGGGTCGTTCGACCCCCAAAGGGGTCGCGACCCACAGGTTGAGAACCGCTGCTCTATACCATTCCAGACAAGTGGCTGTACAGTTTCTTCTTAAAAACCTCCAGTGTTGGAGCACCCTTAAGTTTTGGAGGCAAACTCTTCCACACTGGTGGATTGTTCTAACTGTCAGGAAATTTCTCCTTAGTTCTAGGTTGCTTCTCTCTTTGTTCAGTTTCCATCCATCGCTTCTTGTTCTGTCTTCAGGTGCTTTGGAGAATAGGTTGCCCCCCTCTTCTTTGTGGCAGCCCCTGAGATATTGGAACACTGCTATCATGTCACCTGTAGAGGACTTTTCTCTAGGCTAGACACACCCAACTCCAGCAACCGTTCTTTATGTTTTAGCCTCCAGTCCCCCCAATCATCTTTGTTGCTCTTCTCTGCACTCTTTCCAGAGTCTCAACATCTTTTTTATAGTGGTGACCAAAACTGGATGCAGTATTCCAAGTGTCGTCTTACCAAGGCATTATACACCGGTAGTATCACTTCTTACGATCGTGATTCTATCCCTCTGTTAATGCAGCCTAGGATTTCAGTTCTAAATTTGCTTCTATTTGAAAAGTTCAAAATTTCTTAAGTTCATCATAAATTAGTTTTTTCAGAATGAAAATGAAGCCAAGCTTATTGGTGTGTATTTTCATGTGCCCTCAGTCGACTAGTATTTAATCATAACATAAAATACAACTAGAAACCACCTTTCTTTCATTACACTGTTTCAATTGTTTTTTTTACAAATAGGCATTTTATTCTTCTTCTTACAACTCTCCAAATGTTTCACGTATACTTAAGATGCATTTGATAGATTATGACGCTCTTTCAAATGGCTTTTGACATGGTGGTGCAATGCCCCCAAATCAGGGGTGAAATGCTCCCGGTTCGCTCGTGCCTGTCGGTTGCCGCCCCAAATGAATAGCAGTATAAATGTGATCGATAAAATAGGTTAATGCAGCTTGACAATCTAACCATTTCTATTCCTCTCAGTGCTTCAAAAAGGAGAACTGGACTACAACTGGACATGAGGTGCAACTCTGCTTTAATGGACCTCTATAGCAAGGAATAGTCTGCTTTCTACTAGTGTTCCTCTCCTCAAGTTGTTCTGGAAATTAAGGGACCCTATGAAGCATGAGACTATGTAATTGATGCAAAAAAAAAAAAAAGACAAGTTAATATGAATTTCATTTAATCAAACTGCAATATACACGCAGTCCTTGACTTACATTCATTTGTTTAGTGACCATTCAAATTTACTATAGCACTGAAAAAAGTGACTTATGACCAGCCCTTGTACCTACATCGTAGCATCCCCACTGTC
>QLTV01004393.1:572032-590584 GCA_003457575.1 Thermophis baileyi
GTGGCAGCGGGGGGGGGTCACGGCGGTGGCGGGGGGGTCACGCCATTAGAAAGGTTGAGAACCACTGATCTATAGAATATACCTCCAAGATCTAAACTTGAGATGAGCATTAATGCACTACGTAGGGAGCAATAGATTTCTCTCTGCTATTCTCTCAAGAATAGTATTTGTATTCAGTACTTTTCTACTGACAGAGCAGGAATATTAATCTTAGCTAAGGCGAGAGAGGTCTGCAGGTTCGTGATATGGTTCTGGGGTTCTCTATGACTTCTTGGTTGATTTTATGCTCCGCTCTCAGACTGCTTCTTTCTGATTCATAGATCAATACTATAAAATCTAAGAAGCCCCCCCCCCCAAAAACTTCATAATGCTTTTCCCGCTTTTTAGTCCTTTGTAGTCAGGTTTGGCTCCTGGCAACCATTGGACAAGTCCCTGCAGTTTTCTTGCAACATTTTAATGTTTTCTCTTGCCTTCTTCTTCCTAGGGAAGTGAGGGAAGGACTGGCCCAAGGACTCCCAGCTGGCTTTGTGCCTAAGGTGGACTAGAACTCATAGTCTCCTGGTTTGTGGCCTGATACATTAACCACTATGCCTTTTTCAAGAGGCAACTGGACTTTATTTTTCCTTGGAAACATTTCATTTCTCATTGAAGAAGCTTCTTCAGAACTGAAGAAGCTTCTTGGATGAGAAGCGAAATGTGTTCAAGGAAAAACAAAGAAAGTCCAGTTGCCTCTTGGAAAAGCACCTTTGGGACAACCATGACCCGGATGACTGAGAATCTCCATAGACAATACCGGTATTATTCACTAGTGAAATGGACACATTTCCTTTCCTATTCCCGTATCTTCCTTTGCTTTTTCCCTTGGAAAAAGTGAAGATCGTCCTCAATGATCCTTGGCACTGATTTTATAACAACAATTTTTATCTTCCCTTCCTAGCAATGATTCATCAATATTTGATCTTTTTCTTCATTATTCTCTAAAAGCTATGCATTTTCAGCACATTTTTCATTAGGAGAAAACATATAAAAGCAGTGCCCATTTCCTGAGAAAGTTTTTTTTTTTAATTTATGTTTTTCCCTCTGTCTTTTTATAGCAAATTTAGTTTTGCTGAGTTTCTTTAGACACAAATGGCTACTGGTGGTTTAAAAAAAAAACTTGAACAGGAAGCAATGATTACAAAAAGGGATGTTACTGTCATCTATTAAGCACCTAAATTCCTTATTGTTACTTGGCAAGGTACAGCTAATACAAAATCTAACCCATTCAACTTAGGAAGTGTAGTAAACCATTACCAAATGTGCTCAATCTTTAACTATCTCGCATTAACAAACATCATTACTTCAAACAGAAGGTCACGTTAAACACTGTACCCATGGTGGGTACAAATATGGTCAGCTCATCCTTTTAAGCTCTGCTAAATAATATAAGCCACATCCTCACTTGAACTCCTGCATCACAGCGTACACACACAATTTAACGCTTAGCTTTCTTTTCTGAGATGTCAAAGTTGCAAATCTCCCTATTTTGGCTTTAGTCTTTGATAATATTGCATGATCCTTATGTGTTGTACCAGCCAATGACCGAAATAAATAAATGTTTTATTTCATTCATAACTTTAGTACTGTAAAGCTACAAATTAAACTAAGATGACTTCAACAGAGGTATCTAATGATAATTTTGTGCCTGTGTAGTGCTGTTGGCATTTTTGTTAAATAGCACCGGCCACACAAAATTCATAACGAGTAGGAGGCTGCTGGGTGTGTTTTACAGTACTGCATCAATTAATTTAACTAGTCAAAAGGTTAACTTTAGAGAGAGGGAGGTGATTTTCATGCCACAAACTTCTGGAAGCATGTTTTTCCCCGCCTGTCTTTCAAAGAAACACCTGATGTTTCTGCCAATGCATTCAGTGATCTGTTCTCCTTTAATATGAATTGAGATATGGGAAACACCCACCAACTTCCTCAACTTGCTTCTTCAGAGCCACCATTAACAGTGAGAGAAAAGGCCTGTGTCTTTTTAACCTATCTAATGCATGAAACTGTGCCAAAAGTCTGCTTCAACACCCTGGGAAGGGAGGAAAGAAAGATAGGAGCTAATCTATGGCAACAGTTCCCTAAAGAATCATGCCCACTTGGTTACTTCACTAAGACTGCAATCGTGTCTCAGTCTATGGATTTCCTTGTTCAGACTTGGAGCATTTATTATTTAACAAAGGAGATGATCTCTCCAGGCTGGGAGGAACTAGATTTATTCCTGGGTTTTTAATCACAGATATTTTTCTTTCCCTAAAGTTCACCTAATGCTCCTTGAGTCAGAGTGATATAGAAATTAAGAGACAGAAGCTGTGTTGGATACATTTGCTGCCTTGACTTACAGTATTTGTAAAAATAATAAAGGAGGGATACAAAAAGAATACAATAAAATAAACAAATAAATTTGGCCTCCATCCAATTGCTGAGATCACATGACACCCAAGACTAGAAAAAATGGATCATTGTTGCCCAAAGCCAATCTCACAGCTATGATTAAGTAGCTTTTACTTTTTGCAGATAATAGTTTTATTAAAATGAATGGTTACGATATTTACATCTTCATAGTCAAATAAACAAATAAAATAAAAAACACCACAGCTATCATTGAGCCTTTTTCAAACAAGCAGCACCCAGACTCCAGTTTCCTGCCCACTGTTCATTTCCCTCATGCATGAGGTGAAAGGTGTAAAGTTGCCAAGCCAGTTCTACAGGCTGAAGGAACTATGATCAGTTCAAGTCATAACTGCGTATTACTCCTTCGCTCCACAATCTCACAGGTATATCACATAACAAAGCAAAAGGGCATCATAAAACAGGTCTACAGATTACTGAAATGGAGAGAATGTCTAGGTGGCCCACAGATAGATCAGATATGCTTGGTGGCTTTGTGTGAGCCAAGTGTTAACACTAATGAAAAAACATCAATGTTAAATTGCCTCTGTATTTCTTAGGCTGAGACACTGAGGCCACAGTAACTCATTTCCCTAGTCATGTGCTCTAAAAAAGAAGAAAAATTAGGCACAAGCACCAAACAAACAGGTTTACAAAAATGCTCTTTGAGATCAAAGAGAAGTATACAAATAGGAACTTGAATCAGCAATTAACACGAAAACACGTCCACAGATGCCCTAGGAAACAATAGCTTGCAATAAGACAACTGAGTTGAATACTTTACAGAAAACTTGTGATACATGCTATTTTTAAGAAAGCGGAGTATTGTAAATTTTCAACTTCATCACAAAATGGACGTGTCCAGCTGCTTGTGTATACTTCACAATGCACCAGAGAAAGCTGCTCTCCATTGTTTACAGTATTCAGGAGGGGAAATCTGTATAAACTAAGGTTATAAAGTCTCCAATTTTCTCTGAGGACTCTTCATTTCAATTATTGTGCCCAGGAGGTTAGGAGTATAGAGATATTCCAGGGTATGACATTGCTTTACATATAATTAATACTCAAGGTTTTTTTTTTCTTCCAGTACCAAAGGAATACAACATTTAAATGAGTTCAGGTGAGACTCTATGCACCAGGAAGACACATCTCAGAGGAGAAAACCTGATGCTATGAGCAGGCTGCATCTGTAGCCATATAATCTTCTGCAGAGCCCAGCAACGGCACTATAGAAATGACATTTGATGCCCCAAATATTCCTGACATAGTTTTCTCTCCCAACTCCTATGCTGCAGTAAACAACCTAATGTAGCAGACAGTTTTGCTTCGCAATCAAAAGGACGGGGGAGTGGAAGCACCTGATCTGACCTGACTTCACAGAGATTTCAGCAAAATACTTCTCTATTATGTGTGCACAGGGCCGCCGAGAGGATTATTAAGTGCTGAAACAAGACTAATATGGGCCCCCTCACAGGAGAGTCGCTGTGGCCCCCAACGGCCTGGCCTGGCTGGCCCTCACCTTCTTCTGCTGCTGCTGCTGGGCCACCTCCCTCAGGATGGCTCCAGTCAGCACCAGCCCCGCCGCCTTCACCTGAGGGACCCCCGGCGGAGCCCCCGAGCTCCACGTCCGACCCGGCAGCGCCCAGGCACCACCCCGCTTCCACTGCCGGAGCCCCCGCCCATCAGCGCCGCCTCAGACAGGACACAAGCGGCCACCACCACTGTGGCCATCTTTGCTCGGGGGTGCCTCTTGCGCCTATGGCGGCCCTTGTCCAATCAGGAGCAAAGGGGCGGGGGGTGTCGGACCCGCACAGCTCATCACTAACATTCAATTGATTCTCTAAATCTTTAAATTGAGAATTTACTTGATCTGATGTTTCTTGAAAATCCAAACTGGCCTCATGAGATTCCGATCTTTGTTTCAGTTCTGCACTTGTCTCACATTGTTCTGAATTTAAAGTTTCATTTTGGTTAGTTTCGCTTGTTTTACATTTAACGCCAAATTGAAAAAGCGTTTGCCCCTTTTTATTAATCTCATCACGTTTCTGTTTTTCCTTGCGTTTTTGAGCTCCAGATTTTTGAGATGACATTTCATAACCATTCATAAACTGAAATGAAATATAAAATATATTGATAAACGAAATGAAACTAAACTTGCAAACTTAAATAAATAAGCAATGAAATTAAAATTCAATAAATTACATAAATAACTGTTCACTGAGTTTCAGATTAATAAAGGTTATGTCAAACAAGGCTGCAAGGCGGTTTTGCTATACATACGAAGTATAGAGTATGAAGTATATATCCAATATTGTTTTTCTTTTTAAAAATTTGGTTTTGTAAAAATTTAAAAAAAAAATCCCCTTCATGGGCCCCCTTTGAGCTCCATGGGCCCCGGAACAATGTACGGGCTGCACCCCTCTCTCCTGAGCCTTGTTTGTGCACAGAGAGCTACTTACAAGTTTTCTTAAAAAAAAAAAAAAAAGCTCTACAGTGAAATATAAATGCATATCAACATCCATAGCAGTTCCGGTTGATAGCCAACAGAGAAGGGAATCCATAATTCAGCAACAGAACAGCTTTCAGCACTCACATGAGTCTTGGTTGTATTTCCCGATAAGATTTATTCATAGTATGCAAATTGCTGACAATCAATGCACCTGGTATTGTACGTGCATGTCTATATCCAATGTACAGAGGGAGGGGGTGAATTCATTGTAACTTAGAAATCTGTAGTGCCAAAGAACCTACTCATTAATCCTCAACTACTGGAAGATTATTAACCATAACTTCCTCTGAAGCCTTGCCTAGCTGGAAACTTCTAGCCTCTCCCTCCCTCCCTCCCTCCCTTTCTCTCTCTCTCCCTCTCCCATAGACACTTGTTAGCAAGTAAGACAATGGCCATTTCTAAGCCAGAAATGCTTCGAGATGGCCCAAAATGACTAATCTTTGCACCTTTTCCCCATCTAGATGTGTAAGAAAATTATCTGTCAAATAAATTATACTGGCTGCTAACCAGAAACAAATGCAGGCCAAAAACTCTCTGATAACCAGGAGCTGACACTGGTGACAGGTATGAAATAAGGGAGCCCATTCATAAAGTCATTTCTATCAGTGAAACCAACATCAACAAAATTATCTTTCAGAGCTACAAGAATCAGGAAATGCTTTTTATAGTGACTCAGCAGGTTTAACAAAAGTAAAAAAAAATAGCAGGCAGGGAACTGACACATGGCTCACTTGAGAATTTTGGTTTACTTGACACAGGCCCTGGATGCATTTAGAAAGCGATAGAAACAATACTAACTAAAATCTGTCTTGGATCCTTAAAAAAACCCTCCAAATTTAGTATTGGGCCCATACCAGAAAATTCTTTTATTAAGGACAAACTGAATAGGAGGAGGTGATGTTATCAATGAAAACCAATCTTAGCTCTGCTGCTCCAGCTTGCCTCACTTTAAATTGAATTATATTATACTGATAATGTTTATTTGGGGTGGACGGCCCCATGGACCTAAAGCCTCGCTGAGAAGATCCATATAAATTTAAGCATTCAACCACACATAACTTACATGTTCAACTCAAAGTCCATAGTAAAAGAATTCTGATGGATCGGTAACTAAATTTTGCCTGAAACTAAGATTGGAGATTTTCCTGTGAGCATTTTTAATTTACATTGCAGAGATGGCTTGTTCACATGCGTGTGCATGTACACAAATGCACAGATATCTAAGGGTCACAGAAAGACTAATGGTAAACATGAAAATACCTCCTCTGTTTTCATCACTTTACTCTCAATATACTTCAAATCTGGAGTGCTTCAATTTCTTTGGAAAACATGCACATCCACTGGAGAGTTTATACATCTGTATCATTCAACCCATAGTTCATGCAGAAAAGTCCAAAGAAGAATCAAAAGTCAGGTTCTAGATTCACATTTGCAGATCAGTACTTGGATACCAATCAATGCATGCAAGTTGGAAACATCAGAAAATCCAACAAATTACTTTCTGTTTTTCAAAATACCCACAGGGATAAAGAGACAAAAGCTTAAATAGTATTCGAATATCATTTCAATAAAAATGCGTACTTACTGGTGGGAAGTCAAAATCTATCTGATTTGCTAAGTTTAATACATAATCAATTCGAAACTGATTCTCTGCATTAGCTAGTTCAACTGGTGGTGCCAGGTTTCCCATCGCTGTTACTATTGTCTGTGGAGAAAATGATTTCAAGCATGTTACCAGAATGCTACAGGTTAAAACAATTTAGTCAAAACAAGGAACAGCTGGTAAGACTTACCTCTATAGCTTCTTTAATATTATTTTTAATATCTTGAATTTTCATTTTTTTCTCCCTGTAATCAAGAAACAAAAAAATTAAATATATAAGCATGTTCTTTTGTTCAGTGTGCCCTGGGAAAGTCTCCTTCCCTTCCATCTGCTTTTTATTTGAAATCAACATTTAACATAAAAGAGAAATCTGCTGGGTTTAGCACATCATGAAATATCCAGTCACAGAATGCCCACTTTAAAAAAAGGGAAAGGAAAATAACCACTATTTCTATTATTTAATCAATGTTTACAAGGCCAAGTGGTATTACTGAGAGCCAGTTTGGTCTAGTGGTTAGGGCACCAGGCTATAAACTAGGAGACTCTGAATTCTAGTCCCACCTTAGGCTGGAAAGCCGACTGGGTGACTTTGAGCCAATCACCAGGAGATGGTGAGCTCTAGTCCCATCTTAAGCATGAAAGCTGGCTGGGTGACTTCTCTCCCAGTCACTCTCTCTCTCTCTGGCTTGTTTTTGTGGAAAAATAGGAGAAGGAAGGAGTATTGTTTGTTCACCACCCTGAGTTATTTATAAAAATAATAAAAGTGATATAAAAATAAATAAATAAAATTGAAAACAAAAGCTGATACACTAGATTCCTTTCCCATCAAGTACTTTTAATAGATTTTGAACAAGATACTTAAGTGATGGCAGTCATAAAAATAAGATGCCACAAGAATACTTATGTCCCTATTTTCACCTGGTTACCATGGTAGGCCTATGGTAAGTTCAGTAAATAGACTCTTTTTATAGCAATGAATATATAATCTTAATTTGTATTTTGTAATATTCCCCAAGAGTACTTTTTCCATGACAATTGCATGCTACATCTCCTACAGAGTGAGGTACGTCATGACTTTGACTAATGACTTACTTTCAAGTGCAATTTACTAAGGGTTCAAGGACTTACAAAATACAATAAATACCTTGCTTGACTGAAGTTCTCAGCATTAAAACCATTTGCTGACTTCAGCAATATGCAAAAAGAAAATTCTATTCCTAAAGATTGCTAGATTTTAAAACATTTTTCTCAATAATAAAAAAGAGCTATTACAGAAGCCACAAGGCCAGAACAGTATATTTTTAAAAGCCACCAACAAGCACGGCATTCCTCTTCTGCATTATTTTATCAACTATTATAAAGATATTTCAGATACTGATTAATATTAGATATTTGCCTGCTTGTGAGAAAGAAGCTTTGTCAGTACTAGAATTCCATTTGCTAACAGGTTTTTTGAGTAAGTTAATTTAAAAAAAATCTGTCCTTTGATCAGATAAATATAAGGGCCCTTTTAGAACAGGGGTGTCAAACTTGATTTCATTGAGGACAGCATCAGGGTTGTGTTTGACCTCTGGGGGCCGAGGTGGGTGTGGCCAGGGTGGGCAAGGCCACCTCGTCACTCGTGTCGGGGCGCTTGTGGTGGCCTGAGCGCTCTGCCAGTGAAAACGGGCTGCCAAGCTCCCTTTTCGGCTGGGATGGCCTCCTGCAACCCTCTGCCAGCGAAAACGGAGCTTGGGAGTGCCGCCCACAGCCCTTGCGAGCTCCATTTTCAGCTGCGATGGCCTCCTGCAACCGTCTGCCTGTGAAAATGGAGCTCGGGAGGGCGAACTCAGTTTTTGCTGGCAGAGGCACTGCGGGCTGGTCCTTCGCTGTTTCCAGGGCGGCCCTGCAGGCCAGATCTAAGCAGCCCATGGGATGAATCCAGCCCCCAAGCCTTGAGTTTGACACCCCTGTTTTAGAACAATACAGAAATTTCTTCTTCTCTTTTTCTTGAAGGGAATGAACATTAGGGGAATGGACATTAGCAAAAAAAGAAAAAAAGAGAGAAGAGAAGAGAAGAGAAGAGAAGAGAAGAGAAGAGAGGAGAGGAGAGGAGAGGAGAGGAGAGGAGAGGAGAGGAGAGGAGAGGAGAGGAGAGGAGAGGAGAGGAGAGGAGAGGAGAGGAGAGGAGAGGAGAGGAGAGAAGAGAAGAGAAGAGAAGAGAAGAGAAGAGAAGAGAAGAGAAGAGAAGAGCTTAAACTTTATCTTCTTATAATACTGGAAGGGAGAATTTGAAGCTAATTCCAATTATTTCTATACAAAATTATGTCTGAACAAAATTTTAAATGCAAATGAATGATTTTATTTTGATGAAGTCACCCATGCTATAAAATTAAGTCCTACTTATATCATGCTTCAACCCAATCAAGTTCTAGACTAAAAATTCTTAGAAGCTATTTATGACCAGGCAAGTTATCCCAACAGTGATCAAATTCTTATTTTGACTTTCAGAGGAGCTTTTTTGGGAAGGTCACTGAAGCCCATTTGAGACACCAAAGGCAAAAAAAAACCCTATTACTGTTTACAGATTTTAATTTAAAAAAAAAAAACAGGTAAAAGATTACGGCAGTAATGTTGCCTTAAAATTCAATAACTGGAATTAATATGAGAGTTTATTTTCAGAGCTTTCCATCCAGAAAAATTTCAAAGTTCTCTGATATCTTACATTAAAGATTTTGATATACAATATTGGACTATTATAATAAGCCCTCTGATAGATATAATTTGCCCTTAATATTTTTCCAGTTTTTTCCCAATAACTTTGAAATGAGTTTCTAAACCAATTAACAATTGATCAGGCATCTGATTAAGATGATAACCCAGGAAAGCAGCAGTAATTAACACCTATTAGCTCTCAAATTGAAAAAGCGCTAAACTAAATAGTAGTCTCACCTTTAATGACCAAGTTATCTAAAGACATAAAGCCACCTGAGATATTATAATTATTCAGTCCATCATGAATGTGTGTTCACATCTAAAAAAAAGATTTTACTGTGGACATCACTTTAAAGAACTGAATGCATTGTATGTTTACATGTAAACATATATAAATGTACAGTACTTCCAAAGGCTGAGGAGTTAATATTTTTAATTTATCAGTAATATACCAGGAGAGGAATCTATTAAAGAAAAATAAATAAGCACAGAATTTACACTAGAATTAAATGTTAGATTTTAAATAATGTGTATTAAAGTTATCTTAATATAGAATCCTGTCAATATTCCTAGCTTCAGAATAACCCTTTCATTATTCCTAGCTCTGAATTGGAGAGTTAAGTACAATTCAGAGCCAGGAATAATGGCAGGATTATTCTAAAGCTAGGAATATTGACAGGATTCCTAATTAATGGCACAATGTGGTTTAATTTTGACATATCATATTCTACAAACCCAGCTATTTCCAGTTTACTCAAAGATCATGGTTAAATCAACCATGGTTTATAGTGCAATTTATGAACCAAGCATCTGAATGAAAAGCTTCCCCCCCCCCCAAAGTAAAGAAAGAATTGAAAAAGAGGGAAGAGTAGATTATCCTATACAAAGCTTCTTTGTAATCCAGAGGTTGGTATTTTTTTCAAGATCTGAATTAGATTACATGCAATTTTGGTCATTAAGTAATTTTAAATAAGTTTTGAAGAAGTCTGAGTACTATTTGAATGATCACATGGTAATGCAAGTGATGCATTATTAATCTGTGCAATATTCTCATTCTTAAAATCAAAGCCAACTATATAGCTAAAAAAGTGAAAATCAAGTAAATGTGTCAAACATGACTAATTAAGAAATGAACCTGCATAGACTGAATTATGTTTTACTTAACTATAAATTACTATTGTTGACTAATAACATTTTCTATCTTTTCAATTATTTGAATTGCCTTGATTTAACATCAATCCATTCTAATATACTCATATTAAACCCACTCAAGTCCGAAACTGAAATTTTAAGGGTGATGGGGCGTTGGTCTTTCCCGATACGCTCCTTCTCGGTGTTCTGAGAGAGAATCCAAAGAATGGGTTAACTCCGCCTTTCTGCGCAGAGACTGAGTCCAACGTTTCCTCTAACAAGGGAAATCGCTGCGCGGCAGTTCGAAACTGCTGCGCGGCGATTCCCTGTCACGTGCGCGGCCGCGCAGCAACGTTCCCTCTGACATGGGAAATCGCTGCGCGGCAGTTCGAAACTGCTGCGTGGCGATTCCCTGTCACGTGCGCGGCCGCGCGGCCGCGCACCTTAGAGGGAACAGTGACTGAGTCCTTTTAAACTTTGCAGCCACACCTCTCTTGACTGTCCCCCAGTTTTGATGAAGGCGTAGCGGTTGACTTGATGCATTACTGATCCTGTTATCCACTCCTGGACTCTGGACCAGACGGTTGCCAGGGTGGGGTTGGATTCTCTCTTAGCACACTGAGAAGGAGCGTATCGGGTAAGACGAACGCCCCTTCTCCAGTGTGCTGAGCAGAGAATCCAAAGAATGGGACATACCAAAGCCGGCTTGTCCTAAGGGTGGGCTGCAGTCTGGTCCTGAGTCTCCAGGTCTGAGTGTACCTTTTGGAGAACCTGTCTGCCGAAGGCTGCTTCAGCCGAAGCGAAAGTGTCCAATTTGTGGTGTCTGATGAACGGGGATGGTGAGGACCAAGTCGCTGCCCTACAGATTTCCTCGAGAGAGGCCTGTGTCGCCCATGCTGCCATAGTGGCCGCGCTCCTGGTAGAGTGGTCTGTAACTCGCTGGGGCAACGGAAGACCATGAAGCTCATATGCTTTGGCGATGCATGCCCTTATCCACCGACCGTCCCGCATAGTAGAACCGGAGGAACCGATGGTGGGACGGTAGGATAGGTACATGGAGGTATGCCTCCATCAGATCTGTGGATGTTAAAAAGTCGCCCTCCCCGATGCTCTCCAGAATGGACTGGAGAGACTGCATCTTGAACCTCTTGTAGATCAGATGGTCGTTTAACCTTTTTAGGTCCAGAATCGCTCTCCGCCCGCCCATCTTGAACCTCTTGTAGATCAGATGGTCGTTTAACCTTTTTAGGTCCAGAATTGCTCCCCCCACCGAGGACTTTGGGACTATGAATAGGATGGAGTAGAATCCCTGCCCATGTTGGTCCGCCGGAACCGGCTGGATAGCCTGAATGTCCAATAGGTGTTGGATTGCAGCCTCCATGAGACCCCCTTTTGTGTTGTTTCTTGGTATGGGGCAACGTATGAAGAATCTCAGGGGTGTGGAAAGAAATTCGAGGCCTAGTCTCACTGTGTTTAGGACCCAGGTATCTGTCGTGGTTGCCTCCCATTGATTTGCGAATAGCCCTAGGCGGCCACCAATGGGAGGGTTGGACCTGGGGTCACTTGTAGCGACGGAAGGGTTGACCTCCAGAGCCACGAAATGGTCTCTTGTTCTGGAATTGTTGTCTGTTTCTATCCCGAAATCCGGTTCTATCCATCTGGCGATCAGATCTGTGGGGGTACGTCCTCTGGGAGTAGCCCAATCCTGTGTCTGTTGGCCGAAAGGCCTGCGAAAATAAGGCGAGGAGCGTTGTTCCGCTCACCTGTATAGGGAAGGCAGGATCTTTCTCCTGTCTTTGGTTTCCACTGAGATGGGCTCCATGGCCTCTCCAAACAGCCTGCCATCCTTGAAGGGTGCAGAGGCTAACCTCCATTTGTATTTTGTGTCTGCCTGCCAGTGGCGAAGCCACAGCAGACAGCAGGCCATTACTGACGATGCAATAGCCTTGGAAGCGAATTTGGCTGCATCTAGGGTGGCATCAGCCAAAAATTCCGTCACCGCTATCAACTTGTTGATGTCCTGTTGGAGGCATTGGTCATCAGGTGAAGCTCTCGTTTGCATCTGGTGAAGCCAGAGTAAGGAGAATCTATTGAAGAAGGAAGCGGTAGTTGCTGCCTTTACTGCCCAGGCCGCTTTCTGATGAGCCCTGCGAAGGGTCAGTTCAGTCCTTCTATCTGTTTTCAGAGCGTCTGCCATGTCTTGAGACAAGAGAGTAGAGGACGTTAAGGCTGCCACAGGTCCATCTACCGTTGGTAATTGTAGCTCCTCAGCAAATTCTGGAGCTACATTATAAAATTTCTTGTTATTCCCACTTGGGTTGGCGTAGGTTCCTGGGTTCCATTGCCTCCGGACCATGTCACAGAACAATTGGGGTGAAGGGATCTGCTCACTCTCCGCTGTTGGCTCTGTAAAGAGGAGGTCATTTGGGTCTGGTAAGCCCAATGTTGGCTCTGATGTACTTGGCTCAGCTCCCATGTGGGCTGTAGTCTTGGCTTTAAACAGGAGGGATTTAAAAAGGGCTGGGCGAAAAAGCCCTGTGAAAGCTGGGGGGTCAGGAACTAACCCTTCATCCTCGGAGAGTATTAGCTCTCTCTGGTCTTCCTCTCCTGAAAGCCAATCCTTACTCTGTAGGGATGAAGTGGGAGAGTGAGGTTCCCTAAGGTTTGCCAAGTCTGCATGAACCTGAGATGTCAGGTGTTGACTATGCTCTAGGGATGAGTCTGATGCCACAGAATCAGCTTGGTTTCCTTGCTGCAATTCTGCAGCAACCCCCTGCATTATGGAGATCAGGAGTTTCATTTGCTCAGAAATCTCCGGTCCTTGGTTCTCCCCTGGGTGAAACCCCGCCGCTGTGGGGATAAATGCTGCCTCTGGGGCAGATTGCCTCTGTTTTAAAATAGGCTCCCAATGACTCTCTGCTGGCAGTCTGTTTGACTGTGACGCAAAGGGATCCTCCTTGCTGCCTCTTATAAAAGGTAGCTGTGGAGATTGTTCTCTGGTGACCGAGTCTGGAAGCTCAGAGTCTCTTGTTTCCTGATTGGATCAGGCAATGAATGGGAAGTGATGGAATCTCCCCCGGGAAGATCTGTCTGTCTTTGTCGCTCAACTTGCCTCTCAGCCTTGGAGATCTCTTTCTCCAGAGCTTTTTTGGCGTCTCTGGGCATCTCTTTCCTCAGCCTTAGAGGCTTTTCTGGGATGCAAGGCTTTTGCCCTTATTCGGGCAGCCACTCTTCTACTGCCCGCTCTTGATGCTGAGGGACCTTTCTGTTTAATATGGGGCTGTACTGGGCCCCCCCTCTCTTCCCCACTCACGTGAGCCACCTCATGGTTCTCTGAGGCAGCAGTATCCTCCATCCTTTGTTTCTCCTGCTGTATTGGAGGCTTTCCAGTTCCCTGCTGTGGAGGCACCAGGGCGTCTGCCGCTGAAAAGCACTCCAAACGTTGGCTCTGTTTGAATGAGCCAGAAGATGGGGGGCGCTGGGCGGAACAAAGACGCCAGCCACGTTGCTCTACGGCTATGCCGGTTGGAGCTTAGTCATTGCGGCGGCTGTGCCGATCAAACGGGAAGCCAGCCGGACCGTTGTAGCGGCTGTGCCAATCAAACGGGATAGCCAGCTGAGTCGTTGGGGTGGCTCATTTTCTCAAAAACAGCTGATCGCTGCAGTGGCAGTATTGCTCGCTTGAAAGCCGTTCCGTTTGCCAAAAAACAGCTGACGGGAGCTGCTCCGTTCTCCCGCTGACCAGCTGATTGCTTAAGCAGCTATAACACTCGCCCGAAAATCGTGCTGTATTGCTCGCCCGAAAAACACGCTGTTCTCCGAAAGGCAGCTGATTTGTTGCTAAATCTGTGCCGCTCTCACGCCAAACAGCTGATTGCTGCGGCGGCTGTATTTCTCGCCTGAAAACCTCGTCGCTGCCGAAAACCGCTGAGAATCCAAAGAATTTAACTCTGCCTTTTTGCTCTGAAGAGCTCTTCTTAAACGCATCTCTCTTGGGCTAAGACTGAGTCAAAACTGGGGGACAGTCAAGAGAGACGTGGCTGCAAAGTTTAAAAGGACTCAGTCTCTGGGCAGAAAGGTGGAGTTAACCCATTCTTTGGATTCTCTGCTCAGCACACTGGAGAATGTAAATAATAATAATAATGTCTACAGCACACCAATATGGTTGAGCTAAAATCAAGAGTGAACATGTTCCTTACACTCAAAAAACTGTCTCTTGCATCGTAGCTGGCCTTATGCAGAAATGATAATTTTGCCCAACAGACATGAATTAACTGTATTATATATACTATTTATTTTTAAAATTCATCTTTTCATGGAAGGAAAAACTAATGGACAATGGAAACATTCTATCAATAACTAAATGAAGAAGAAATATGACCAAGATTTATAAAATGTATGTCTTGAGAGTATTTTTCTTCCTTTCTCATATTAGAATCAGGAAACTAGTATGAGATGCAATGGAACTAAATGTTCAGGACAATCAAAACTGCCATTTTGATGTAAACTGTGTTCAAAAAGACCAATAATAGGTTTTTAGCCAATACTTCTATATTACCCAGCCTATGTTTAAGTAAAAATAGAAAAATAAGATGTACCTCTAGCCTTTTTCTCACAGAAAAGCAGAAATAAATTCTTCAATATGCTACAGTACACTCAGAAATGCTAGCCAGTTTTCAGTGATGCTGTCAATAATTCCAAAATTCTCAGAAAGTAGTTTAAGATGATTTAGCTTGATTCATTTGTTGAACTTTCACTCCTAAGTTTCCAAACATCCTTTTATTTATAACACTATTCTTTAGTTTGTAATTGCAAAACTGCCACCTCATTTCCCTAAAGTAATGAATGGGTTACTATCAAAAGTGTTCCTAATCCGTCACCTAGAAGTTCATCTATGGAAATTCAAATCCTAATCTTCACAACATCATGGAAGTTTATCATATAAGCAGACAACTGGACACAGTAGGACATTGTATGGGATATTTCATAATCTGAGTTTATGGACATTTGCAGAGAAGGATGGGAGAACAGCAACCTCTTTGTCTGAATGCAAACAACTTTCAATCTTCAGGAGATGTGCCTTTTAAACATAATCTATCTCACATGTATTCTAAACATGTGCAACATTTAAGGGGAAAAAAAGGACTGGAAAAGGGATAACAATGAGTATTTAAAGTCACCCTCACTGGGATTAACTATTATTTGAGAGAAATAGCCTTTGAGTATTTAAATAATGATAATGCTTCCAATCCTCTGTAGCACACTACTAGGGAATATACTAGGGTTAATTCCCATAGGGATCAATTCAACGGGAAAAAGTATAAGTGAAAGGATTGAAAGCTTCTCATCCACTTCCCTCCCATTCAGTTTCTTACCTAAAATTCAAACCCCCACACATCAACTGCATTAAAGTCTCTATAAATTATTGGGGTGGCTTCATGGATGCAATTATATTGCATTTTTTGGCTATAGTATGGTTATTTTTTGGCTATAGTATGGTTATGGTTTGTCAATGTCTATGCCTAGTTTTCAGATGTTTATCCGTTTCTCAATCTAGCCAAGAGTTCTGGAGTTCTTTGGTGGTCTTTCATCCAAATACTAACCAGCTTAGATTTATTTATTTAGCGTATGGCATGCAATGTCAGGGAAATCTACACATGCTACCGTAGACACAATGCAATCCTGACAGCCTAAATTGCTAGTTCGTTCTGTTCAGCACTTGCATGCCTTCCCAGGGAACTTAAGGTGACTTACATGTGGAGCTCCCTTCTTCAGAACCCAAACCTTTTGTAGTTGGACTCCTAAAGCCTCTTGGAATAGATGACATGCAAATCAAATAAAAAAATAATAAATCATTACAATATTATTTAATCACAATAGCATGATTGCTCCTAACATGACACTTTTATGAAACAGCAACACCGCCAAAATTGCAAATAGACCGGGGGGGGGGGAGAAATCCCTTTCTTTCATTGCTGTTGCAATTGTTTCAAGATTTATATTCCCTATATCAAATACATTCTCAGAGGACTTAAAATATAATACCCCAAACAAAATAAACATACATTAAAATAAGCTGAAGACATCAGTTCTACCAAAGTAATATCCAAGAGAGAGAGAAAAAAAAGTTCGTCATTTATCACTAGAAAATTATTTGAGGGCAAATCGGGAAAAACAGTGAAAGCCAAGGCAGTCCAATGGAAAAGGCCTCCGTCCAAGTTGCCAGATGCTTCACCTCTAATAAAAGAACCTCATGCCTTTGGCCTCTTACCATAAAGGGAGCCAGAATAACTGTTCATGAAGTACTGAAATGTGTTCTTTATGCCCAGTTGCTCTTAGTAGACTAGCTGTTCTGTTCCAAATTGTATTATTTTCCCGAAATGCCTTCAGAGGCAGCATCGTATAAAAAGCATGACAATTCGATTCCATTTCTAAAACTGTAATATTCACTGCTTGTGCCAACAGAAGCACAAAAAGTATTGTCAACAGTGACCAATTTCAATCTTCACTATAACTTTCTAAAGAAAAGTTCATCACATCCCTGTTCAGAAAACGTTCTGAACAAAATTCAGTAAACAAACCATAAACCATGAGGTTTCTAATGAAATAGTATCTGGACAAATCTGTGTACTTCTAAACAAACTACGGCAGCATTTTATTGGAATCATTACTGACATTTTGAAGAACAATACTATAACAGCCCTGGTGGCGCAGTAGTTAAACTATAGTACTGCGGGAAACTCTGCTCACACCATGGAGTTCAATCCTGATGGAGCTCAAGGTTGACTCAGCCTTCCAAGATTGGTAAAATGAGTACCCAGATTGTTGGGGGCAATATGTTGACATTGTAAACTGCCCAGAGAGTGCTTTAAAGCACTATGGGGCGGTATATCAGACTAAAAGCTATTGCTATTGCTATTGCTATAAAATATCTTGTGAAGCACCATCCAGTCTTCCTAATTTCAAATGGTTCAAGCTATATACAGGTAATCCTCGATTTACGACCATAATTCAGACCAAAATTTCTGTTGCTAAGTGAGATATTTGTTAAGTGAATGTTCTCCCATTTTACGAACTTTCTTGACACAGTTTTCAAGTGAATCACTGCAGTTGTTAAGTTAATAACATGGTTATTAAGTGAATCTGGCTTCCCCATTGACTTTGCTTGTCAGAAGGTTGCCAAAGGTGATCACACGACCCCGGGAAACTGCAACCGTCATAAATATCAGTCAGTTACCAAGCATCTGAATTTTGATCACATGACCATGGGGAATGCTGCAGCGGGTGTGTGAAAAACGCTTGTTAAGTCACTTTTTTCAGTGCCATTGTAACTTTGAACGGTCACTAAACAAACTGTTGTAAGTTGAGGACTACCTGTTCTCAATATGTAAACCCACTGCTTCTCCTTCACAGCTCCTTCTGGAAACCACATCCTTATCAGAAAAGATGATTTTTTTAAAAAATGAGGTTGACAGAGCACCCCAGCTATGACAACTAATTGTTCTACCTTGATTCCTGTAGAAATTTGAGGTCACTATATAATATTTCCACTTAATTTTCCAGTTAAGATATGATGGTTACAGTATGACGTATAAAAGGTTGCCTGAAGCATTCTGCTAGCAAGGTTATGCCTCTTGAGCAATGTTCAAGGTAACTGTTTGACTTAACTTCATATTTATTACTGAATGCTCACTATCAAAACAGAGAAGGGGGAAAAAAAATCCAGCAGGCTAAAACATTTAACCCCAGGCCATCCATCTTAATAGCTGGTCATTAATATTAAGAAAATTGCTAAAACTCATTGCACAACTCATAATGCCTCAATAACCCTCATCACCCATCTCCTCCCACAAATGACTGTATGACTGTAACTTTGTTGCTTGTATCCTTACAATTTATATTGACTGGTTCCTACTATGATTTGATTGCTTATTTGTACCCGGACTATCATTAAGTGTTGTACCTTATGATTCTTGACGAACTTATCTTTTCTTTTTTCTTTTTTTAAATAAAATAATCTTTATTAGGTTTTTCGTTAAAAACAACATATAGAACAAACATACAAAAAATACACAAAACAAAAACAAACACAATAATTACTAACCACTTTTACAGCTTTTTCAAAGTATTTCCTAATCTATTTACAAATTACAATATCGATTTTTAATATCGTTTATTGTTTATTGGC
>QLTV01004393.1:590843-614401 GCA_003457575.1 Thermophis baileyi
CATCATTCTATTCTATTCTATTCTATTCTATTCTATTCTATTCTATTCTATTCTATTCTATTCTATTCTATTCTATTCTATTCTATTCTATTCTATTCTAACCTACTGATTTTTAAATGGACATTTTTGTTAGGGTTCTTTTTAAAAATTATTACACCAAACCTATCCGAGAATAAACAAAAACAGTGGGTGTTATTAAGCGTCTGCATCCATCTTGTTTCAAAATAACTCCAGGCAGCTTACAACATAAAACCATTAAAATTGTCAAATATAAAAATACTCAATAAAATTGAAATACAAACAGAATAAAATCATGGACACAAGATGGAGAAGGGGGCAGCCGGATGCAAGAGGGGGAAGGGGGGTTAGCTCTTACTTAATTAACCAGCTCCACTTTGAAGCTCCCTCATTGGGCCCCAAGTCATCTGTTAGAGCCAGGTCTTAAGGGCCTTCCACAAGTCAGAAGGATGGGGGTAAGATGTACCAAAGGGCAGGAGCCACGGCAGAGAAGGCTCTTCTCCTTCTCCTCCTTTCTCTTTGAAAAGAAAAGCCCATCACAACGCCAAGCTGTAAACTTCATTCTCTGAGAGAATAAAATTCTAGCAAGAACAGGCTGACTACCTACTCTGGGATCAAGTGACTTACCCACTTCCTAACCCCATTTGATTTGTGGATCAGTTAATTATCTTACATCCGGTGCCATAACTGATGGCAGGCATCTCTTTGGAATTATTTCGCATCTCGGCTGCATTAGATGAAAAGGAGAAACGTTTTTGGTATCATCAACAAATTGATGGCACTTCGCCTTAAATCTTCAAGCTCTACGAAATCATTAAAAAGGTCATAATTATATTAAATGACATTCTGACCAACGTAAAATCATCAAAGAAATATGAGCATGTATATCCAAAGTTTCCCATTATTTTAGTTTAAGTTCAGTTAGTAAAGAGGGAAGTTCCTCAGATATAAAGAAATACACAAACCACATAACCACATTCCTATTTCTTCTGGCAAAGTTCATTATATAGATCATAACAGAAAATAATACTGTTGTTTGCTAAAAAAAAAAAAGTAAATAACCTATTTAACAATCATATGACCACTTTTTGTCTTTCTCTATTAAAAAAAGTATGATTTACTCTTAACTACTAACATAAATATAAGCATTTTTGTATAGCAAGTCTCTTCAGAATGATAGATTTCCCTCATATTTATAGTCTTGACTTCATTGGTTGTGACGAAAACAAAACAAAGAAGGCCGAAGCAAAGATGACAAGATACAATAAATGCGGACATGAAAAATGCCCAGTTACACTCAGACGCTGCGTTTGATCACACAAGAGGGCGCTTGTTGATCCGAAAAGCGAACCTGTGGGAAAAACGCTAGGATGATGATGATGACACAGTCTTGACTCCCTAGAAATAGTTATTTCACACTAAGAAAGAGATTAAATAAGTAAAATGTTAATTTCCATTAGAGATTTGATGTGATTCTGAAATCTGTTGTGCATGCAGATTTTAATGAAATAGAAATAAATGAACTTAATGAGATATCAAATTATATGTCCTTCAATAACTAGACAAATTCAATCAGACTGAATTTTTGATATTGTAATTTAAACCTAACAGTAGTTTTATTCATATGAATAAGTACTTGGCCAGGACTGAAGCCCAATTACTGCTGGTGCTGCTGTAGTAGCAGCACAAATACATGAAGGTTTCATACACATTTAACATAAAATGCAGGTTCTGCCCAAGATGTCATAATTAGGAAGGCACATCCAAGGCTGATGGATGGCTGGGTGGCTGGAAAGTATTAGATAGCAAAAGCTCAAGGACCAAGATGGTTCTTTCATCAATATGCAGAAAACCATTAATCATTGATTTAGATTTATGTCTAACCTACTTAGACAAATAAAAGTGATATGGAATAAACACACTGCAGAAACAAAAGTTAAGATCAGTAAGAGGAAAAAACAAATTAATTCCATCACTGGGCTGAGAGAAGTGTACAACCTAGATCCTACGCATGCGCAATTTTCAGTAGGGTTCGCTCACCCGCCACTCACCTCCAGCTGTGCAACCCAGTTCCTAACAGGCCACAGACCAGTACTGGTCCGCGGCCCAGGGGTTGGGGACTCCTGATGTAGGAGACAAGGACAACAATGGAAATGACCTAAAATTTTACCATACATAACTAAAAAAACTGAAAGATTATAGGCATGAAACAAGATATGAATGACCAACCAAAGAAATGAAGGCAATAGCAGAAATGGGGAGGGGGGAAATCAATAAAACTAGTCAGCTGTAAAACTAGTCAGCAGGAAAAAAGTGATTTTAATATTATCCTTTGCATTTAAAAACAGTGGTAAGGCAAGGAGAAGGAAATCTAAACCAACAGAACTTTAGCAGTATAAGTAAAAAGCTCTTTTATGGAAGTCTGAAAACGAACTAATTCTCATTGAGGAAAGAAAATTATAGAAAAAAGTAAATATTTATCATAATGGAACAGCCTCCCAGAATTGGAGAATAAAAAAAGGATTGAAAATGTATTACTTTTCAACAAATGGTACCAACACAGTATGCAACAACATTAAAGCAGCAAAAACACATTGACTCATTAAAATGATATTAAAGTGGGATTAAAACATCTGCGTTTTGAAAAAACGCAGCTCAAAACTTTAGAGGGCAAGATTAAAAAGAAGTATTTTGATGAACATGTCATTATTAAGTAAGAGAAAGGGGATTAAAAATATGAAGTCCTTTATACTTGCTTATAAGACGACAAATTTGAAATGGTAATGAGAATCTGAAGAATGGTACAAAGGTTAAAAAAAGAGTATCAGGAAAGGGGCAAGGGCATCAGGAACAATATTCTTCAAAATTGCAAAAATTACAAGAATCAAAACTATAAATAGAGCAAACTGTAGTATTATTTTTACTTGCATTATTTACAGGAAAAGTTGGTATATGCTTAATTTGTGGCCTTGGTCTGGAAGCTCAACTCTTACTTTTAGATACTTTATTGCTTAATATTACTTTTGATTATAAGTTTCACTTCCTTGTTCTTTGACAGGAAGACTCCTCTTTCTACAGCCATCACAAAACAACCCTTCAGACAAAAGGCTCTTAATTTAAAATATAACCTTTTAATTTAAAAAAAAAATTTGGTCTGGAAAAGGAAAAACTTAACACTATTTTAGAGACTATTCAGTCTTCACAAGTGACTGTACCATTATTTGTGTGTCTTGGGAGTCTGAAAGGATGCATCAGAGATAGGTAATTGTTTTCTGGAGCCTTGACGACAGACAGGAGCAAGTAAAACGGCCTACATAATAGGACACCGGAGAATACAGCAAGTGAGAGATAGTTAATTTTATCAAAAGGTGGTTAATGTATCTGCTTATGATCTCATTGCAAATTTCAAAACTTGAATACCTTGGCCGGGACTGCTTAGGAATCCCTTTTGCTTCTAAAGAATTATTACATCTCCCCCCCCCCCCAAAACACAATTGCTTGTTGGACACACAATAAGAATTGCACCAGGGTATCTGTCACAAACCAATGCCACATACTAATTATATAAGAAGCAGGCAGAGTTGCAAAGGCCTAAAATACTTTCTTTTTTCTTTCTGACTCCAATAAGTTGCATGCACACATTAGCTGGACAGGAATCCAGATTGCTAGAAACATACAGCTCAACTCCACTCAAGTCAAAGAAATACAAGTTTAGCTTCTTCTCCATAGGAAAAAAAACCCCACCGAATCCCTGGTTTTAGTTTCCATTCACACTGCTATTTCAGATGGCTTGTAAAAGTCTAGTAAGGAAATGCAGACAAACACAAATTTAAAAATAAAGGTTTGTGTTTTATTCATGGTGAAAGAAGTACAGGTAGTGCTCGACTTACAACAGTTCGTTCAGTGACCATTTGAAGTTACAATGGCACTGAAAAAAGGCACTTATGACTGTTTTTCATACTTATGACTGTTGCAGCATCCCATGGTCACATGCTCAAACTTCATATGCCTGGCAACTGACTCATATTTATGACAGTTGCTATTTCCCAGGGTCATGTGATCACCTTTTGTGACTTTCTGATAAGCAAAGTCAATGGGGAAGCCAGATTCATTTAACAACCGTGTTACTAATTTAACAACTGCAGGGATTCACTTAACAACTGTGGCAAGAAAGATCGTAAAATGGGGCAAAACTCACTTAAACTAATGTCTCATTTAGCAACAGAAATTTGGGGTTCAATTTGGTCAAGGACTACCCTTATGTGGACACAGTGAAAATTATTTTCCAAAAAAGATGGAGCCACCATGGATTTCACCCCATCCTGTCACAACAAGGTCGAAGAAGATGGGAAGAGCCCTACAATGCAAGATTTATAGCAAAAGTTCCCAACCATTCTCCTTTCATGGCACTCCTGGTGTGTCAGTAATTTTTTTTTTTCATGATACCACTTACAGTTCCCAAACGGTGAGCTGTGGTGCCCTGAGGACAACTCTGTTTATTAAATGGTAAAATTTCCCATGGTGTTCTTGTGAGTTTGCTGTGGCACTCTGGGCTGCCACGGCACACAATTAGGAAACTGTGGTTCTACAGCTTTCAAATCCCTCCTTCCAATGAGAAGTTTACCTCATTTACATTGCAAATAATAACGCAAAGAAACCGGACTGATTCTTTAAAAGTAGTCTTTCAACGAAAATGGAATAGATAGAAAACCGGTTGAAGAGCACACATCGTTCCAGTGTCTTTGTACTAGGGTAAACCACCTGCACAGATAAGATGCTAATAATTTAAATAATATCAATTATTTAGCAATTCACATTGTGGTACATACATGGCTTTCCTCATTTTATTCTGTCAACCCCCCTTTGGGATAAATTAGGCTGAAAGAATGATTTGTCCATAGCGCCCCTCACCCCCTTACTCACAGTCAGGTGGAGTGCTGAACCCAACACTGTCCAGTTTCAGTCCAACATTATAACCATGTTTGGTGTTCTTATTTTGCAAAAATTTGGTTTCACAAAGAGAAGCAATGGAGAGTATCTTGATCCATTAGCTCAGTTTTGAGTTCAGTTTTTTTCAACCCAGAGCATTTCTTTGTAGTTTTTGAGAGGTGTATCCGAGATGACAGGAACTGGACTTACGACCTTTTGTATTTGGTTAATCTAGACCATGGGTGTCAAACTGGCGGCCCGTGGGCTGGATGCGTCACACGCAGGCCATGCCCACCCCAGCCCCGCGAATGGGGAAAACGTCACGTGACGGCAACGTGACACCACGAGTTTAACACCCGTGATCTAGACCCACTGCTCCAGCCTACAAGCTCTTATCTCTATGTACATTTGTCAACTGGGAATCATATTTCCATATCATCTCAAAATGGGTCTTATTCCATGAAAATCATGTCATTTTAGCTTTACTATTTTTGCTGGATGAATCAACATCGCTTAAATTTTTTTTAAAGTGCACATTAAATTCTACCAGGCAACCATGAGACACAGCCAAAATCCCTCTATTTAATAGCAGTAAATTCTGGGAGATCATAAACCTAAACAATAAAGCCAAAAAAAGTCCAGCCCTTTCCAACTAGTCCTTAGTGGCTGCTGTTTGAATGGCAACATGAGGTGAGAGAAGATGTAGAGTATTTATAGCTGGTTCCAAAAGCGATGTTCTTTTTTTTTAATTACTGCAGGTAATATTGTTAATTATGCAGAACATCTGTGGGTACCGCATGTTATAGAATAACATAGGCAACAGAGCGGTATTTCTCCTGAGGACCTTACATTTTATAGTTAGGTGGCTGGAGACAGAAAAAGAGAAAGAATAATCAGTAACAAAATGAAGAGAGAAAGTGAAAAAATGGTATTAAGATTAATAGTGAGAAAGCATCACAATCTAGGTATGCTTCTTTTTTACTTAGTCATGAAAAGGTCACTCAAAAGTCTTATGTATCAAACATTCCAACTGAAAATAGGGGCTTTCAATGGGACTTGTGACACACTTGAAATGTCATTATATTCTCAGTTACACTTAAACCCAAATAGTACAAATAGTCAGGAGGTGCTTTTATTACATCCTTCGAGACACAACATCTCTGAGTTAGCACAAGACAACAAAACATCTAATGCAAAACCAGAGGCACATTTCTTGAAATTATACTATTCAAAAGATCAGAGACTATGCAAATCAGCATTCATTTAAACAAAAGGAATCAGATCACAAATCCTTGCCTACAAATTCACCTTCATCTCAGAGAGGAAGGGATTCCCTCAGCTCACTTCACCAGCTACCTGGTCCTGACTAATCCTTGATTCCCATAGATGTAGCCTTCAATGAATGTTTAAAGAGCACTTCCTCGTAACTCTCATTCACGCTACAGATTCCAGACCTTTCTTTCCCCTTCCAAGGCTTGGATTCCGCAGACAATCAGATCTCCTGCCTGTCTGCTCAGATACCTGGGATATGTGCATTGTAATCTCATTGCAGGCTTGCCTGCCTGGCCCACATGTGGCCCAGACTGTATACGTCTGAGTGAATATGGGGGAAGGGATGCACAGGCCTGAATAAATTGGGGTTTCCCATTCACTACTTTAAGAATAACTGAGCCATGTATCTCATGTTCGTTCGAAAAGTATAAAATTTCCTATGAGAGAATCAAGCAGAATATGTTATTCTGTTATCTCATAGGAAATCTTATACTTTTTGAATGAACATGAAACATTTAATTATTTCTGAAAATGTATTTCTTACAGTATAATACAAAACATTGAGATCAACTAAATGTTTATTAAGAAATCCTGCATTTTTGGGACAGAGTATCTTCCTTAGTCCAGTTCTGCTTTGCTAGCAAATGTGATCCTGTGTTAGAACATGCTAATTAAGACAGCTAGCAGTGTTCTTTTCCTGTTCACCATACCTGCTCTTGACACCAGACTCTGTTATATGTCCTTCTCTATCACTAGTGAAAAAATTTGGAAGAGCTAGATTCCATTTCTAATGTTATCCAAACTCTCCATTATGATTAGTCTTAACTATCCATTAGGAAAACAGTGAATTTACTCACAGACCTGACTTGGCAAGAAGCCTTCCCATGTAACAAGTCATCTTTAAGCCAAGCTGGGCTCTTTCTGTGATGCGGGGGGGGGAACCCCCTAAAGCACGAGTGTCAACTCGCAGCGTCAAATTGCCATCATGTGACGTATCATGGCGTTTTTTTCCCTTCGCGGAGCTGGGGTGGGTGTGGCATGCATGTGACGCATCCAGTCCATGGGCCGTCAATTTGACAACCCTGCCCTAAAAGGCCAACTCAATGCTTGAATTATTTTTGGGATTGTCAGATCCCCTTCTTAGGGGAGGGAGGGAGGGAGGAAGGAAGGAAAAAAATTAGTACAGCCCTTTTAAGGATAGGCCATACTTGGTAAAAAAAAAAAGATATTTCTAAAAAGTCTTAAAAGTGTTTAATTCCCTCTTTGCACAGTTGCAAGGTGTAGCCAATCTTACCATTTATTCTTAAAGCAGACAACTGGCATTTTTCCTTCTGTAACTTCAGTAAAATTTGTCCATAGGCTGGGGAAAAAAACCTGTAGTACCCTTTGTGGCTCCATTAAAAAAAAAATAGAAAATCTTAGAACTACGTTCTCCTGATAGCCTACCTTCATAGAGAAATAAGTTACAAAATTTCTTAGTTACAAAATTTCTTAGATGTAAAAAAATTAGTTACTATAGAAGGGATACAATCCAGACAAATTGAAGGTGCTTTAATCATTTCCAGACCTCTTTTAAGTAATACTTTAATAAGTTAGTTTTTTTTGGCATACACAGGTTTTGCCAAAGCAATTAATCTCAAACGATCTTAGTAGGCATCTCAGCAAAAAGGATTTGCAATACTCCTAGTCGCACATATTTCCATCTTCACCAATACAGACTTATCTACATTCTGTATCAAACAAAATCAAATCTAATATCCAAAAGCGAAGACTATTAACTTAATTGCAATCACTCTTATGAAGCCAGGTTAGTGAACTTAAGGTATCAAGTCTGAGTACATCTGCTAAACAAACATGCCAAAGAGAATTATTTCCAAGTTTAAAAATAAAACGACTCCAAGATCTGGACCATTTTTTTTTATTTCTTGGAAATTAAAGGAGTTTTTAATACAGGAAACAGCAAACAAACAGACATTAGAGAAAAGAAACAGGAACTAACTCTGTATCATTATTATGGGAAAAGCTGTATGCATTTATAATAAACATCTGCTGTAAAAAGAAAACAAGGGCAAGCAAGATACTAGGCATACTTTGGGGGTTATGTACATGAAGCAGCCTTTTACTTTTGCACCAATATAAAATTACAGAGATAATTAGGCATCCATCTCATTTTTTTTTTTAAACTCTCACAAGCTCTTGTGGAGACTTCCTGTGGTTGAGTATTCTTCCTGTGGTTGGTCAATGAGAACCATTAGATCAATTAGTCCACTCATCTTAAAGTTCTCAAGGTTGGGAAACACTGAATTAGACCGTGACAATAATGTTGTGCCCCCAATCCTACAACAGAGCGTGCAAGATCTTTGTTGCTGTGTGTTATAGGTAGAACTGTACCATTTATGGGATTAATAATTCTTAACCTGGTCTCAAGAGAATCCAGGTTGAAATCTTCCATATATATCTGCATGAAAAGCATGGGCTATATTTAACAGTCTAGCATGAAAATGTGGTCAGCAAAATAACTAAATCTACTTGGACAAAAAAAATATATATTCAGAAATGTTTAGTTGGCTTTAAAATAGAATGAAAAACCAGAATTAGCCACTGAAAACTTATCAGGAATCTGTGTCTTATTGCATCTGATGAAACAAGCTGTAACTACCCGTGTTTCCCCGAAAATAAGACCGGGTCTTATTTTCTTTTGACCCCCAAAATAAGCGCTTGGCCTTATTTTCGGGGAGGTCTTATTTTTTTTTTGAGATGCAGGAGGCGGCGAGCATAGTCACCTCATGACTGCTGGGCCCCTTAACCGCGGCCCGCAGATCAGCTGAGCTGATCGGGAGCTGCCTCTTGTTCTATCTCTCTGGGCGCCTGGAGGTGTTTCTTGCACACTCTTGCCAGCCCCAGCCCTGCCGCGGCACCAGGCAACCTCACAGCCGAGGGCCCCTTGTCGAGTCCCGATCCGGGGCTCGCCATACCGGGGGGGGGCACAGAGCTGCAACCATCGGAGCTGGCGAATCCAACGACGAGCGAGGCGGCGGTGGGACACGTCAGAACAGCGCCGGCCAGCTGCTTGTCAGCAGGCTGCTCTCCTGGCTGGGTCTGGCCGCGAGCAGCACCGGCAGGCAATGAAGTGCGTGGCTGGCATGAAGAACAGGGAGGCGACGGGACTTCTGACGGCAGCACAACACAGCCGCTCATCAGCTGTTTGCCCTGAGGCCATGCATGCGCTTCCAGCCATGCTTCCCAGGACTCTGCACCATGCCGTCGGCCTGGCCACGCCGCTACGACCAGATGTCCCGCCGCCGGTGCCTGCCGGTGCAGCTCGCGGCCAGACCCGGCCAGGAGAGCGGCGTGCTGATGAGCGGCTGTCCGGCGCTGTCCTGACGTGTCCCATCGCCGCCTCTTGGAGCAGGACTCTGCTTCTGCTTTTGGCTGCACTCAAGGAAAGCAGCAGAAGCAGTAGAAATCTTTCTTTCTGTCCCCCAAACTCAGCTAGAAATGAGTTTTTGTGAGACTCGTTGCGCCGCCGCCGCTTGGAGCAGGACTCTGCAAGGCTTGTTGTGCCGTTGCACGCACAAACGGCAGCACTGCTGTGAGCTTCATCATACCGGCACAGCTGGCATCCTGCCCCTCGCTTAGCCACCTGCCCCCTTTATCGAGGGGTAGGGCGGGGGAGAAGTGAGATGCGTGGAGCGAGATGGGGCTCCTCTTGCAGTCTCTTCTCCCCCCCTCACCGGGCATGGCAGGGCTTCCTGCCCCTTGCTTAGCCACCCGCCCCCTTTATCGAGGGGGGTGGCAGATGGGGAGGGGTGGAGTGGGGGAGAAAGGTTATTCCCAACTTCCGGACCGACTGGCTTCTTCCTGGTACCTCGTTCTCTGCCTTTCAGCGTTGGCCATCAAAAACGAGGATTTTCTGGGCAGAAAAGCAACCTTTTAAAAAATACCTTCTTAAAGTAAATCCTGAATTTTTGAAGACAAATCTGTATTACTTCCACTGTGATGTCTCTCATTCAGTCATCAGTTCTAAGTGAACACATGGATTACTAAGTGAATTACTATGGATGTATATATACACTCAGTGCTGTCCAAGGGTGCTGCTTTAAATATATTTTTGCTTAGTTGATTATTTCAGTGTTAAAAGAGTTGTTTACTATGTTGCTGTTAAATTCCGAGCTAATTTTACTGAATTGATTTGGAAGTACTGTATTTTGGTTTTGTTTTAAACCTCGTATTAGTAGAGGAATGTGATAACACAAGTGGTCCTCAACTTACGACCACAATTGAGTCCAAAATTTATGTTGCTGAGTGGGACAGTAATTGAGTTTTGCCCCATTTTGTGACCGTTGTTAAATGAATCACTGCAGCTGTTAAGTCAGAAACCCGGTTGTTAAGTGAATCTGGTTTCCCCATTGACTTTGATTGTTAAAAGGTCACAAAAGGGGATCACATGACCTTGGGACACTTGGGACACAGTCATAAGTATGAACCAGTTGCCAGGCATCTGAATTTTGATCATGTGACCAGTGGTTAGAATGCAACTTACAAACACTACTGGGACCAGAGCTTCTCTTGCTAAACTTTAAGCATCCAATTTTACTACCTTTTTGTCATGGTTGATAAGCAAATCACCGTGGTTAAGTGAATCATGTGGCTGTTAAGCAAATCCAACTTCTCCCATTGCCTTTTTTTGTTGGAAACAGGCTGGGAAGGTCACATATTTCGATCACATGACCCTGGGATGCTGCAAACATCGTAAATACATGTTGATTGCCAAGCACCCAAATTTTAATCACCTGACCACAAAAATGCTGCAATAATTGTAAGTGCAAGAACCAGCTGTATTTTTTTTCAACACTGCCACAACTTCAAATGGTCACTAAATGAATGGTCATAAATCTAGGACTACCTATAATAGCTATTTCAATAAATCTTGATAGGATGATTTTTTTTTTTAATGAGACTATGGCAAACTTTAGTAAAATCTAAATCTCAGACCCAAAGTTCTAGTCCTGACTTAGGCACAAAGCTAGCTGGGTGATCTTGGCCAGTCACTTTCTCACAGCCCTAAGAAGGAAGCAATGGCAAGCCACTTCTAAAAAAATCTTACCAGGAAATCTGCAGTCTCTCTGAGAAGACACAACTGAATGGAAGAAAAAAATAATAAAAATAAAAACTCTATGTTCTGCCTTCAGATTTATTCTCATGTTATGAATTGAATTATATCATTTAAAAATCATCACATAAATAACCAATTGGTTTGGTTGCATGCAACCCATTTACCTTTCAAATGTTACCAAGATGAAATGTTAGATAGGTTTTTCTTTATCTGCAAGTTCTATATTGATTAAGCATGGAATTTTTAAAATAAAACTATTTATTCCGTATTTCTCAAGTCCTACTACCTGTCCCTATTGCCTATGTAATTCAAGTATCTATGAATTTTTCCTTCCTTACTGACAAGGACAGTTAGGTCTGATAAATTCTGCATTCAATGATACTGAATGTCTGAAGATGGCAAAAGAAAATGTACAACTGTGATAATAAAGTTATTTCTATGTTGCTTCAGCAAATATACTCCCTGGATGCATCTTGCCTGTAAGTTTCTTGAAGGAGAATCATCATCTAACAAGTTTACAAACAAATAATGGTTGGGTCATATGAGAACTGGGAAAGCAAAGAAACTGACCTGTTAGGCCTATATTTACATGTATTTACACCTTTTTTTGGATGTGTGTGTATGGAGGGGAGGAATCTACTGGCCAGCCCACCGATCATGCAAGATGCTAAACTTAGCAAATATCTCTCCATTCACCCTGCCAACATAAGTTGTAGTTGGGTGTGAAATGCCAAGTTTTCTTTTAAAAAAAGCAGCTGCAAGCAATTAAAATGTAACCCTCAAATCCATGCATTTTGCTCAATTCAAGCCCATGCAAACTACAGGACAAGTAAAGTATAAAAGGGAGGAATTATTCAACTCTCCCAAGTTAAAAGTGATATTTTAGAATACATAAATGAAATCTCGAGTCCTAGGGGGAGTGGAAAAGTTGACAAAACTCGGATACACCTGCATCCTTAAAACAGTCCATGCTTTTTTCTGGAGTAATAGTCCAAATGCTGGTTTCCTCAAATAAGATCAGAAACTCAGCATTTACCCCTTTTTTATAAAGATTCTTTTCCATCTTCTTGGTGGGCTAGACTGCAAAGAGAATTTCCATAAATAGCCAAACCAGAGACAAGGGCCGTATTTGTAGGCTAAAACAGATCATTTCTTCTATCCTGATATAATATATAACACATATGTAAGGAAATACAGAATAAATAGGGACCTCTTGGATGGATGGGGGTATACACTGCCCCTGAGCTCCTGCAGGAAAAGAGGGATACAAATCTAATCAGATTGTAAATCTAGTTAAATAATGACCGCTACAAATATAGGATGCCCTTGGAATTATTATAGAAATGGGTTTTTAGGTGCTACTTATACACGTGTAGCACAAACCATGTTGGAACAGCAATTTGATGGAAGACTTAAAAATGAAGGTATCTACTAAATGAGTTATGAAGTGCTATTAATTTAGGCCTTCAAAATATCTGGCCCAGGAACAGATGCCTTTATTGTTTATTTTACTGTTGTTACCCTTACTGAAGTCTCAGGTTTTCTACTACTGCTTGATTTGAAGCAAAAGAATTAAGATGAAATTCTATCTTTCCCAATACATTTGGGTTTTTTAATAAATCGAGTAAGATCCCTGGTTGCATCTTGCAAAGCTAAAGCTTAAAATGAAACCATGCTGTCTTATATTACCTTAATGACCAAATATGAAGAGCAAATACATAAGAATAGCATAAATAATGCTATGAATTGAGAAGAATACACAAGCACAGAGAAGCCACTTCCTCGAGTTTTAACCCTATCCAAGAAAAAACATTTCCTAAATTGCTAGAACAATTCTTTAACCTACTTCCTGATTGAAGATTTAAAGCCAGGCAGCTGAAGTAGCAACCTGCTTCCTTTTAAATGTTTTGAAGTAGAACCACCCACAAGCTCCATCAAACATGAACTGAGGTCAGAGGTTCAGGATGGAATACAGATCTCCTAGGTTGATTTAACCACAGAACAGGGCTAGGCCAAAGCTTCTTACCGGAACCAATTTGGGGTCTTTCTACTTTGAAAGCATGCAAATGCAAATAGATTAACAGGTACCACTTTAGTGAAGGTAATAGCGTTCCGTGAGCCTTTGGCATATCGGCATGCTGGCCACATGACCACAGAAAATGACTTTGGACAATCTTGGCTGCCTCCGCCAAGAAAAAGAGACGAGCACCACGCCTTAGAGTCAGACACGACTGGACAGGGAAACCTTTACCGCTACTTCCTGCCATGTTCTTCCCTCAACAGCCAAATTGGTGTGTATAGAGGATGTGATAAGGGACAAAAAAAGGCCTGGAAACCGTGAGTTTCATATCATGTTGAGGGGAAATAAATATGCCTTTTCTGCTTGAAACACAACTTCTCAGCTGTGCTTATTTTTGTTGAGTGAAACTCTTTGTTGTTGTTTTTTAAAAAAATGATTACTAGAATGTGGATAAATCTGAATAAAGATTGAAACACTTGTCTTGGCATACCCAAATATGGGGAAATAAAATTTAAAAGTATTCTCCTACAATATAGAGAGCCATGCAACTTACAAAACTTTGGGATCAAATCTGCTATCCAATCAATTAAGAATACCCAGGAAATGTCAATATGGCTGAACTATCAAGTATTTCTACCCCAAACCCCATTAGATTTGATTGGTATCATAGGAAAACTCCTGAGGTATCACTGTTATTATTAACATCCCTCCGTCTATTATTCTCTTTTCCTGATTTAGTTCTGCTTTTTTATTTTTTAATGCTTTTTCATTCATTATTATATAATGGTTTTAGGTAATGATGGGTTTTATTTACTTTACTGCTTTATTGGACTGTTGCATGCTGCCCAGTCACTCTCCATGAGATGGGGGGCCATACATAATATGGGGGGGGCCCCCGCAAAGAAACAAAATGATGGATATGGGGTCTGGTTTTCTGAGGGACCACATGCTTCTGGTCTTTCCAGGAGATTGGGTAGAGGGTGTGCTTCATGTCCCATCAATTAAGCAGGATCATATAATGCAGAGCTCCCTAATCTTTCCGGGTTTGCGGATTGGCAGGGGGAGGACAAGATGATTCTGGGCAGGCACGCGTGCCCGCCGTTCATACAAATGGAGCAAGCGCGCACACGTTCGCCTGCTGCTCGCGCAAATGGGGATGCGCACGCATGCTCACCCACCACTTCCACAGCCCGGTTCCAAACAGCTCAAGGCCCAGTAGTGGGCTGCAGCCCAAGGGTTGGCGAGATCTGGATGGCTCTCACCTTGATGATGTTCAGGAAGCAATTCAAGATGTGGCTCTGAATTCCCAGGCTTTTGATAGGGTGATGATTGGGCCCTTGATGGACAGTTTTTCTGTTTAGTAGCTGTTCTTGACTTTTTAAATTTTTCTTACTTTTTCAATTATAAACTGCCTTGAGTCACTTAAAATGTATGATAAAATAAATTAATAAATATGTGCGCGAGGTTCAGATCGACTCAGGAATATTCTGCAGTCCCCACAGAGATAATACAGCTTGAAAAGTTGATACATCACACTCGCCTTGTGAAAAAATATATTTCATGTTCTCTACTGCTAACTATTGAAAGAAAGAGCGCTATCCTTAATAAGAACAGATTCTGGATTCAGTTTTAATGAATTTCTTTAAAATAAGGCAAATATAATGGTGGCAGTTCATGTAATTTAGTGTTCAATTTTATGTACAATCTACCTTTCATTCCCTCTCCCCATTTTTCCACCAACTGTTTGGATTGCATCTCACAGAATCCATCTCTTTATAAAAGCTTGTACAACAGCAAAATAAACCATTTTTATTCACTTCCCTGGAGCTCCTTACAAAAATGTGCCCCAGAATTTTGGGAAGTATGGGAAGCTTTAGACAACAGCATAGGAAGAGAATTTATTTATGGGGTTTTTTTTTTAACCATGTTTACCTTTTACTTCAAAACCATACTATATTAACAGTGTTTCCAGATGTTTCATAAAGGATTAAACATACAAGATTTTGGGCAACTATTCCTACTTTTTATAAAATATAAAATGCTGTTAAACTTATTTCTATTAAGCATTATTTTATTTATTTCTACCCTATAGGGCCAGTCTTCACGGAACATCTTAGTATACAAATATCGAGGCCAGTATCATAATGGCGTGGACAAGCGAGAATAAAAACACCATTACATAAATAGAAATAGGTCAGAAATAAAATTAATACAACTCTTGATAAAATCAAATTGTCTATGGGATCTTCATAATAGCTACAAAAGGTAGAATCTACAATACCTTTATGAAAGCCACTGCTGAAAGGCCTTTACTAAAGCAGAAAACGACCAAATTAGCATTTGGACAATTTCTATTGTAGTAACGTCCATAAAAATAAATTGGTGTAAACTAGAAGTCAGTTTCCTACTTTCAACTGATACTGAATTTTAGCATGACCAGGAAAACTGAGAGAGATAAAAACACCAAACACATTTTCCTGGGTTCCTTGCATTGTACACACCCTACTAGACCTGCACAAATATCCATTTGAATGATGACCATTTTGTGAATAAAATGGTAATCTATCAACAGTGAAGAGGCTTGGAGTTTTCAAATTAACATATTCAACTGTAGAGACATAAGAAATAATAACAGCTGGTGAAATCATAACCAGCACATACCGTATGTAACAAACGAAGATCCACAGTTCTTAAACTCGGAATGCTAAAATCACACTAGTACTTAGATTTATGTAGTACATGTTATTCTGAGGTCTAGCTCTTTGAGGTGCCTTGCTCTTAACCCTGGAGACCTGGTTTGGCAGAATGGTGAACTAGCACCAGAGAGACCAAGGTTCAAATTCAGCCTCAGGCCCAAAAGCTTTTCCTGGGTGATTTTGGGCGGGTCCACCCCTCCCTTACTGCAATCTACCTTATAGAGTTGTGAAAAAAAGGGAAGATAGAACACTAATTATTTGAAAAAAGTGCAAAACACTATGAAATAAGGAGGGTATTATGTACATTATCTAGTCAAAGTCTAATAGCAAATATTAAACTTGCTTAATATCTAATTCTTTGGAAAACAAGAAAAAATAGTGCTAAAATGCATAACCTTTAAATACACTGGAAAAAGCAGATACCTTTTTGGAACATAACACATAAACTAGGAGTCAGCATATTGCCCCCAACAATCTGGGTCCTCATTTTACTGACCTCGGAAGGATGGAAGGCTGAGTCAACCTTGAGCGGGTCAGAATCGAACTCCTGGCAGTCAGCAGAATTAGCCTGCAATACTGCATTCTAACCATTGCGCCACTACAGCAAATAAAAACTTAAACCACATACAAGATGTATCTATTTTTCTAAAGGGAAAGTAATTCAAGGTCATCTTTTTGAAATGATGTAACACTATGACGGAATATCAGCCAAATTATAGCTAATGAGCCTTGGTGGCACAGTGATTAGAATGCAGTACTGCAGACTACTTCTGCTGACTGCCGGCTGCCTGCAATTTGGCAGTTCAAATCCCACCAGGCTCAAGGTTGACTCAGCCTTCCATCCTTCTGAGGTCAGTAAAATGAAGACCTAGATTGTTGGGGGCAATATGCTGACTCTGTAAACCACTTAGAGAGGGCTGTAAAGCACTGTAAAACGGTATACGTCTAAGTGCTATTGCTATTGCTACTGTCTTATCTGAACCATCATATGGTTCACTGAGACCTATGTAGCCTTTACACAGATGACGTATCAATAATAATGCCAAATCTAATCATCCAAACTTTAAACATCTGGCTGATTGTGTGACGAACCATAATAATATGGATAATAAAAAGTTAAAATAAAATTATACAAAATAAAAAAGTAAAGTGTGGATAATCAATGTGGCAATACCAGAGGATAGTAGAATAAAAGACAATGAATTGGAGAACAACACAAAATATCGAGATCCAAAAAATTGAAAGAATATAGCATAAACCAGTCATGGTGATTCCAATGGTTATCGGCACACTGAGTGCCATAACAAAAATATATTGGATGTCAGTTAGAAAACTTCCATCTGTCAATTACAAAAGGCCACCTGCTTGATCCACACATATACGAAACGGACGGCAAGCAAATTTAATAAATAAATACTATGTCAATATATTACAACATCCTGGGTTCTTGGCAAGAACGCAGTGCCTATGAAGGCCAACACTAGTTAAAAACCTTGCAGCTGTGATTTCACATTGTCGTGTATATAATAATAATTTATGAAATCTGTATACAATCAAATTATAATAAAACCAATAAAGATAAAAGATAGCAAGTGAGAGAGAGAAGCGAGGGCCTCCCGTTTCAAAGGGTTGAGATGAGCCAAGCCATCCATAGTTTGTTAGGAGCAACAAAAACAACAGTTTCCAAACTAGCAAAGATTAAGCATGATAACTTAGGACACTAAAGTACGATACAGGTCACTCCTTTGAAAGATACAGAAGGGCAAAATGTAAAAAACCTGATCATGAAAGTCAAGCAACTTCTCCCCAGGGGAAAAACAAAACAGAATAATTATTACTTGTTGGTTTGGAGAATCCAAGAGGTTTTATAAAATATCCAGTGGGGGGGGGGGGAAACACTTCTTCATGACTCAAAAATTGCAATAAATTTGTTCAGCAACAATTACTATCTCTCAACACAACACACTAGCTTGCAACGTTTTCAGGAGAAACAGAATGAATTCAAAGGTAAGTCCTTTGCAATAATTAGCCCCGCTATGTAAACAGAACTGCCATGGACAGAAGCAACATATTGCTGAACACACTTGAGAGGAAGGTGAGGAGAAAATTCCTAGAAAGTCTGCATCTCCTGGAAGTATCTTGCTGAGACAGACGGAATCAAAACATAGTCCTTCTGGCCTGGTAAGCAGGGAACTTCCTATCTTGTAACAGATGTGAACTTAACGAGGAGTACTGGGATCTTAATGAGTAGTAACTGGGATCTTAAATGCCTCATTTTATTTAGCTACTGTATTTGTGGGATTTCTGACATCTGATCCCCAATGGTGGAGCTGCTACTTCTACTCCCCCCCCCCCCAGTGCCTTTGAATCAGACTTAACTCCTGGCAACTGCCTGGATAAGCCATGCAATTTCCTTGGCAAAATTTTTGGAATTGATTTGCCATTGCCATTGCCATTGCCTCCTTCCCAGAGCTGAGAGAGAATGAATGGCACAAAGTAACCCAGCGGGCTACCTGCCTAAGGCTGAACTAGAACTCAAGATTTCCTGGTTTCCGGCATGAAGCCTTTACCTGCCATTGTAAAAAACTGCTTTTGTAGGTCTCCTTTCTCTTCACCATTTTCAATTTTAAAGTTCTCTGCATTCACCCCCATAAAAAACAACAACCAGAAAAGAACTTTGGGTGTTCAAAATTACTGGAGCAGATAGCTGGATTATGGTGCATGTTACCAACAAAGGGTTTTGGGGACAGCCTAGGGAAAAGAAATGATGAAGGCATAATCTGAAGGGAAAAAATGATCTTTCAACAGATACTTTGAAGAAATGGCTTAGAAGCATAGATTTTTCTATAAAACATGTACTTCCAACTCAGAATACTAATTAAAAGACCATTAATTTGTGTAGATCCTCTCATACAAAGTTTGTTTCTAGTCCCATTTCTGCATAAATGCCCAATGAAATGTTTCAAAGTATCTAATGTTAATGGCTTGGTTGCAATGTAACATTTACATGCTTTTTTTAAAGCCTGACAAGTAAATTTTGAATATATCTTTACACTTCATAGCATTTGGCCCATCAGACCAATAGACAATATCAAAGTGTTTTATCCATCTATGGAAAACAAAATGCAACTAGAGTTTGCATATATCAACAATCGAAAACAGCACACTACCACAAGAAAAATTTCCTGAAGTACAGTAAATCTTAATGTTGTATAATCAAGTATGTGGCGTTTACTTCATGTTTACTCTTCGCAAGAAAGCACTGAGAACAGCACAAAATAATGAGCGACAGCAAAAGCTGGCATGTCAGCCACAATGAGGAAGAAATGGCAGCCAAAACCTTGCTTTCATAAAACCTGACAAGCGAACCTTTGATGAAGTTAGCTAATGACAGTTTCCTTAAACGTATGTCTGAAATCCAATCTCCATGTCCTGGATTAAATGAAACACGGGGAAGAGGGATGAGGAACCCACAAAACAATTCCCAAAATGAAATGACACCTGCATCTTCAAGGAATGTAACCAGAATTGAGATACTTACTCTGCATTAAATCCATTGACGTGCAAGATCCGCATTTGCTTGACAATTGTGCTTTTACCAGATTCACCAGCACCTAGAAAACAAAAACAAATCCGTTTCAGAAAATAATAGAAGAAACCCAGGAGGATGTGTCCGGCTGCTCCTGTTCAACAAGCAATATTCCCCAAACCTGAACAATGCAATCCAAACTTGAAAACTGAAAGGGAAAGGGAAAAAAAAGTAATTGCCACTGGAAACTGCAACTGTAACTAAAAATAAATGCCAAGCTAAAGTCATGTGTGAGAGTGGAAGCTCGGAATGTTTCACTACCCATTTTTTTCCAGGGTCTTTATTGAAACAGGCACAATGTAGAAGAACTCCAATACCTTAAGAGGGAAAAGGTAAGCCACCTAATGCTATTACCATTTCCAACCCATGTAAGTAGCAAGACCAAATTGCTGCAGTCCATACCGAGAAAAATACTTGCCAGTTTGGTCTGGAGATCCTTCATGCCTTCCACCTATGCCACAGACAGTCAAATGAACCGAACATCGAAGACACATATTTCCCTGGCCTTCCCTTCACTCCATTGTTGCATAAAAGTTTCCTTTTGTGCTATATCTCCCGTCTGCCCTCAAAAAACAGTCTCCCCATCAACTCCACATATTCTGCCTAGCCTAGCCAGCCAATTACCCTACATCCTTGGTTCTGCTCCCTTATCCTTTCTCCTTCTCCCCCTCTTGAAACAAGCTTTCTCCAAATCTGCCCCCACTCAGCCAGCCCAGGGGATGGTTTCAGCCACAAAATCTGACGGCCATTAGTTTACAGTGTTTTTACACAGAAGCACCCTTTTCTCCTACAGGAGCACAAGACTTGCTTTACTAACGCAGACCCACAGACACCCCAATTCATTTTCTAAGATAGCTTCCCACCAGCCTGAGGGGGAATAAAGGATACACTGCTTAAAGAGGGCATTGCTCACGAAAGCACTGTAGTATCTGTGGTGCCAAGCTTTCTCTTAGCACTCACTACAGCACAATCCTCCATTTTGAGTCTGATACACAAAACTAAATTTTAGCAGCTATATATCAAAGGCTATTTGGCTGCAGGAGGCTCCAATTTTGTCCTCCTCTTTCTCTGTCTTTATCTGCCCTGCCATTCTGGCCCCTGATTACCATAGCATACTGCTAATGTTTTCAGTCTTCTTCAAATCCAACCATTAAACGCGGTGAGACCAAAATATTAAATTTTCACTGCCTTTCCCTTTCATTCCTCATCAATACTGGTGAAAATCAAATTCTCCATTTCTCACAGCCAGACAAATAATTGCATGAAGTCCTTGCCAGTTCACAGACTGTAATATGTCTTTCCTACCAATCAGTAAGAGAGCTGATCAAAAGCAAAGGTGTTTTCCACACCTTCCGCCTAAATATATATATATATATATCTGTCTTATAATACCAGAGACTTAAAAATTAAAACCAACCTATACTGAAGCAATGACACATTTAAATGAAAACATTAACTCCAACATTGTTAATATTGATCTATAAAAGACCAAATTGAACGGTGTTAATTTTTCTCATATAAATAGAAGCCACAAAACATTTGTCACTAATATGTCAATTAAATGTTTCTTCAGTTGAGACACTACATTACATATCCTAAAGTATATGAAGCCTTATAAATAAGATTGGACAAAGCTTCCACCCCCATTTAAGTATTCTTAATATGTTCATAATATGTTGGAATACTTGAAATGCCCTGCATTGTGCTATTTTATAGCATTTACAACAGCAAAGGTTTCTTGCTGTTAACTATTTTGTGCAAACATAAAACTACTACTGTATGTATGATGATACATTTAGGCCCAGCCAAACATAAAAGTTCTAACTATGAAGAAGCTGACATTTTCTCTCAGCACTTTTCTGATCATCAGAATTTCAAAAACATATTAAATTGACTGCTATCTCAGCCTAAAACATACATATATGGAAGTAAATCCAATGATTTAAAAAGATTTTAATATCTAGTATTATATGTATTCTTAAGATTGTAACCCTAGCAATAAGGGTTGTCTGTAATATGTATGTGTAAGGTCAACTATTTCATTCCAACTTAAGTTAAACAGGATCTCGACAAATCATTTATCATAGGAAACATTGTTATTCTTCGAATTGATTTTTAGTCCTCCAAATCAACAATGTAAAACTCACACACCTCACTTTTCTTATTTTCTTCCTCCCCAAAATCAGTCTATTCAAAAGGAATACTCTGCTAGCAAGCACTATCATATTTAGATAAATACATGTTAGAAAACAGTACTATTCACTTTATTTTTACTCGGGGATCTTCAGATAAAATTGTAGAAAGGAAAGGCCTTTGGGAAAATATATCCAAATAGGCCAGTCTGTGATATCAAGACTGACATATGCTAAAACTCCAGCTCTTTGAACAAAAACCTATTCCCAGTCCCATTTTCAACGAAAGTATCGAAGAGAAGAATGCAACCCAATCCCAGTATTTAAAATTTAATCGTATTAGGTTTTTTTAACCCACTCCCTTTCCCTTATATCTCCAAAGAAATACCTGTATTTTTCTTTCTCCACCTCACCAATATACTGCAAAAAATTCAACAGACTTCCTGCAAGGATTCAATGTGCCATCTTCAGCAGACAGCAGAGTGAGTCCTGATTCTCCTTATATCCTGTGTTTCTATCTACTATATTTACTTCAGTTCCCACCAACGGCCTGTGGCATCAAGTACCTTAACGGAAGTGCCGAATATTCTGTTGCATCCCCAAAGCCAACCACGTCAATATCAATCAGAATATTTTCTTTATATGAAAGTGACTTTTCCGTTCAACAGTTCACTCCGACAGTTAACAGCTGCCCAAATCGTGACTTGAAAAGAGGGGCACCGCTTCGCCCACCCTTATCACCCCGCACAAGCGAATGACAAGCGATGGAAGTAGAAAGGCAGTGGTAGAATGAAGCAATTTTTATTTATTAACCAACTGTGGGGGCAAAAAAGTCCCAAACTAAAAAGACCAAGGGCTTTCAAAGGAGAAGGATGGGGTCTTATGGGGGAGAAGAAAAAGGAGTGTTATTAAAATAATTACATTATCATCATCATGTGTCATCTGTGGAATTTTCTGGCAAGGAAATGACCAGGCCACCCCCTTCCACCTTAAGCCCACAAAAAGGATAATTTTAAAAGAGGAGGGGAGAAAGACCCCCCTCCTGAACTCGCCTGGAGATCTTCCTAGTCCCTTCCCCAACACTTCTGCTCCCCCAAGGGTCACCCCCTAAGGGGTTTAGTCCAAGCTGCAGGATGGGGAGACCAGCAGGGAGGGCCGAGGCCTACTTCTTTCCGACGCCCCCTCCCCCCCCCCAGTCCCTTCGCATTTCCCCCTCCCCCTCCTCTTGGCATCTCGGCCTCTTCCTTACACCCGGAGATGTCAAGCCGGGGCCGCCAGCCTGGGAAAAGGGCAGAAAGCAAAACCCCTCCGCCGCCCTGTCCTCTTGCTGGCACAGGGCCCGCTTCATTGGAGGCGGCGGGAGAGCCAGCCAGCAGGGCCCCACCTCTCCTGCCCAGTCCCCGCCACCAAGCCCACCCGTCCCGTCCCCCGGGCCCCTAGGAGAAGGGGGGCCTCTCCTCTCTCTTCCCGCCCCCGACACCCGCGCGCCTTACCCAGCAAGAGGAGCCTGTGCGTGGCCCTATAGACCTGTTTGTCCTTCTGCAGCTGCTTCTCGATCTTCTTATTGGCCTCTCGCTGCGCCTTCTCCTCGTTGCGCTGATCCTCAGTCTTGCTGTTCCCTAAACAGCCCATCTTGGGGGGTGCAATGGAGGGGGAGGGGGGGAAAGGGGAAAAGGAGGGGAAGCAGGAAGCGATCGGAGGCGGCGGCGAGTCTCCTTGCCCCCGTTCAATATTATTCTTTCACGCACAGCTGTCGCTACCCAAAGACATGGAGAACCCCCCCCCT
>QLTV01004393.1:620169-652804 GCA_003457575.1 Thermophis baileyi
GTCAATCCTCTCCAGGCTGCGGTCATCCCTGCTGCTTGTGCACCTTTTTCTTCCACACTTTTCCCTTTCACATAACTTTCTATTAATGTGCTTTGATACAGCACTTTGGGAACATCCAACTTCTTTTGCAATTACCTTTTGAGGCTTTCCCTCCTTATGGAAGGTGTCAATGATGGTTTTCTGCACAACTGTCAGGTCAGCAGGCTTTCCCATGATTGTGATTCCTACTGCACCAGACTGAGAGACCATTTAAAGGCTCAGGAACCCTTTGCAGGTGTTATGGCTTAATTAGCTGATTAGAGTGGGACACTTTGAGCCTAGAATATTGCACCTTTTCACAATATTCTAATTTTCTGAGATTGTGGATTTGGAGTTTTCATGAGCTGTAAGCCATAATCATCACAATTATGACAAATCACGGCTTGACCTATCTTGCTTTGCATGTAATGAGTCTATCTCATATATTTGTTTCACCTTTTCAGTTGCATTACTGAAATAAATGAACTTTTGCACGATATTCTAATTTTTCGAGTTTCACCTGTATATTTAGGGGAATCGTGTTGCTGTAGAATAAATGTTATATCCTATAAATGTTAAAGCTCCTTAAGATTTAAATGCAGGGAACTAGTTTGAATACTTCTATGAGAAGATGTATTTGCAGAAAAGGAAACTTGGCAAGGTAGACTTTGAAATATATACTGACAACTGATTCATTGTTAGGAAAATGGTTGCTGTAACATGTGATGGCATTGAATACTGGGCTAGCTGTCAGATCTGAATTAACTTTGTGTTGAAATTATCATGACAGATTTTGCACCTGCCCCAGGTGCAGAACAAAACTGTTCCAGTAATTCTCTATGCTTGAATTTTCTGATGTTGAATAAAGGCGCATAATTAAACAGTACAAAATTTCAGAAGATATTTTAACACGGATGTGGGTACACCCTTTGTACATGAGGTACAATCATGGTGATATTTTTCTGAAATGCAATTGATACTCAGAAAACTGCAGGGCCATACAGGTAGTCCTTGACTTACAACAGTTCATTTAGTGACCGTTCAAAGTTACAACGGCACTGAAAAAAGTTCCTTATGACCATTTTTCACACTTACAACTGTTGCAGGATCCCCTTGGTGACGTGATCAAAATTCAGAAGCTTGGCAACTGACTCGTATTTATGATGGTTGCAGTATCCCGGGATCATGTGATCACCTTTTACGACCTTCTGACAAGCAAAATCAACGGGGAAGCCAGATTCACTTAACCACCGTGTTACTAACTTATCAACTGCAGTGACTCACTTAACAACTGTGGCAAGAAAGGTGGTAAATTGGGGCAAAACTCAACAAATGTCTCACATAGCAACAGAAATTTTGGACTGGATTGTGGTCGTAAGTCGTCGACTACCTGTACCTGCTGTGTTTACATCATCATTCCTTGTAAACAGAAGAAATAAATGGTGCCAGAAGATCCATGTATTTTTTTTTTGTCTACAGATGAGCATAGAGCGGAGAGGCTTGTTTCTGCCATTTGATCTGGTATTTTTTAAATCAATTTGGAAAAATAAGGTTTTGGATAGTTCTGTCTCTACTGTTCTCCCTTCGCAGAATTATCCATTTTTTAAATCCGTTTCACCAGCCAATATTTGAGGGCCATCTTAATTCCTTCCAAGCACTTATTCTCAATTTCACCATGCCAATTTCCCACAACTCAATAGATTTGCTGACTATACCAGATAGATTCTGATGGTGTTGCCATTTTGAAACTGCACGAGTTAGTATTTGTATTTTTAATGTTTTAAATTGGGCTCCTGATTTGATGGCCTTATTATTCTTAGTTGCCAGGGGGGGGCATGAAGTTGTCGGGGGGGGGGGATAAAAAACCACAAGATCAGAGAAAAGCTGATATATTTTTGGAAGAAAAACAGATCTGGACGCATCAAGCATTCCATGAAAAAATCAACCTCTTTTAGAAGCATATCCAATGACAGTGTAAAAAAGGACTTATTCAGCAATACCAAATTACACGTTGTACCGGAATACAGGTAAGTCCTTGACTTATAACCACAATTAGGAGACTTTTGCTAAGCAAGGCAGTTAAGTGAATTTACACCTTTTTAGCGAATTGCTGTAGTTAAGTGAATCCTGCGGTCATTAAGCGAAACCAGCTTCCCCCATTCATTTTGCTTGCTGGAAGCCAGCTGTAAAGGTTGGAAATGACAATCACGTGGGCCCCGGATGCTGCAATGGTTGTAAATACCTGCCACTTGCCAAGCGGTTGAATTTTGATCATGTGACCATGGAGATGCTGCAATGGTTATAAGTGCGAGGACCAGTTGTAAGTCATGTTTACAGTATCATTGTAACTTTGAATGGTTGTAAGCTAGTCCACCATTTAATGAAAATGAAAAAAGTATCAGTTTATGTGCATGAACAATAAAATAATATTTTAACCCCAAAGGATCAAGACATTTTGATTATTTTCTGATTTTAAGCATCAATGTATGGGTGCAGTTTCTTAAAAGTAAATCCATCTTGTAAGGCTGTGGGTAGAAAGAGGCTGAAACTTGGGTTAAGTCTTCTTTCTGGATTATCTCAATTTAAAGAATTATTCTGACTTTTGACAAGCATGAATTTTTTAAAAATGGTTCCAGTAGAACCCTACAGGGCGATATCTCTATCCTCGTTTTTAGTCTCCTGTATAATAATATTTTTTTCCTTCCCCAACCTCATTTGCTCAAAGTCAGCTAAGAAATCAGACATCTAGCTTGTTAAAACACACATGTTAAAATTTACTCCATGTAAATAGAGGAGCATTAGTTAGAGAAAAACAATGCAACTATTTTTACATTTGAAATGCTTTTTGTCAAAATAAAACAGGCCCAGGGAGTTACGGTGATATATCCCAGATGAGGACCTGTCACTATGTCTAGCTTTGGAGTTAGCAAAATAGATGCTAAAATGTTATTTTAGGAACAGCTCTCCCTCATCTTTTTTTAGGATAACATTAACTAGAATATATGTGTGTGCCAGAATTTGACAGAGCTCATATTAGATTATGTATATGTATGCTGGCATCCGTATGTGAATGCTCAATGAGCCAAGATTAATTTTGCCAGTTTCTAAAAAGTGAAGAGATGCACAACTGAAATTTGACAGCCATTTAAATGAGGCTCAGTACATTCACCACTGTGCTTCTGAAAATAAGAGAGACAGAATTAATCTGGGCCATTCAATGCCCATCAAATTTGGGGCCCTGACAGCAATATAATCTATTTGGTGTCAACATTGAAAGAGTAAAGATGCAAATCTTTCAAGGAAAAAATATATTACTCCATAGTATATAACCAGATATATTACTTTGCAGGTATAATGAAAGTAGGCAGGGTAATTAGTAACTGAGCAACATTCTTTAGCCACAGTTTTACCAAAGCTGCCACCATAATGTGTCAGATGCAAGCCACAGACCATGGGGATGTGGATGGGTGGAGGATACAGTATTCCAAAGAAGAAAATGATCCTTTCTGTGGTGTTCCAACCTTCTAGCCAAATTTCAGTCTGGTCTTGACCCAGAGGTATATGAGGAAGAATAAAAACCCATGATGATCAACATAACCGGAGAACCTGTTATCCCAGGGTATCAGCCCTTTGGCCAGCTGAAAATTGTTAATGGAAACTAACAAAACCTTGTGAGATTCCAAAAGGGCAAGACAAGGTTCTCTGCTATCTCCAATTTGGTTCATTTTAGTTCTTAAAGTACAGAATAGAGACAAGATGAGAGAATTATGGGAGTTAAGAATAAAAAAAAGAAACTTGAGAGCATTTGTGAATGATTGGTGTTAGCTTTAGAAATCCATTAGAGGCATTAATGGGAAAAGATACTTTGGCATGTGAGGTTTTAAGATTAATAATCGGAAGACAAAGATGCTAACAAAAAATATTAAACTGGAAAATTAAATAGAACTTATGGAGAAAACTGGTTTTAAGATGGAGAAAAAAGTAAAACACTTGGGAATTACTATGACAAATATGAATTGCATGTTCTTTCAAAATATGTTGAGACATGGAATGAAATTAAGATGGGAGAAATTAAAATGGTCATTCCTGGGCAATCAACATCTGTAATAAAATGACCCCCCCCCCAAGAATCATGCTTTTGTTCCTGACAATACCTATTTTGACAATTGATACCCCATTTATACAATGGCAAAAATATGTATCTAAATTTATATGGCAAGAGAAAACTTCATGAGTTAAATATAGAGTGTTACAAGATGCCAGGAACAATTTGAAATTGTACTTTGCTGCTTGTTGTTTGGTCTGGGTGAAAGAATGGATCTCACTGAGAGACAAGAGACTTTTAGAGTTAGAGGATCACAGCCTGAAGTTTTGATGGCATGGATATTTATGGTACGATAAAACTAAACTTAAAGTGGATTTTAAAAAATGTATTAGACATGTCATATTAATAATACGGAATACAGGTAGACCTCAACTTATGATTTGTAGTTTAATGACCACTTGAAGTTACAACAGATTTAAACCTTATAACTCATCCTTGAAGTTGCAACAGCTGCCCCCACCCCTCACATGATCACATTTCAGGTGCTTGATATCTGGCTCACTTTTACAAATGGGTTATAGTGTTCCATGATCACATGACCATGATTTGTGATTACTTTTTTGCTGCTTTCCAGCAGAAAGAGGTAAAAAGTGCCCTTTAGATATGCTGAGTTCTATTAACAACCACGTGGTTCATTTAACAACCATGTAATTCACTTAACAACCATAGTGATTCACTTTATAGGTGTTTGTAAGATTGACTTTGGTCATGTGGTGTCTCAACTCACAATTGCAACTTATGACCGAAGTTCTGAATGCCAGTGTGGTCATAAGCCAATAGCCATAGCACTTAGACTCATATACCGCTTGACAGTGCTTTACAGCCCTCTCTATGCGGTTTACAGAGTCAGCATATTGTCCCTAACAATCTGGGTCCTCATTTTACCAAGAAGAATGGAAGGCTGAGCCAACCTTGAGCCGGTCAGAATCGAACTGGCAGTAGAAGGCAGAGTTAGCCTGCAATACTGCATTCTAACCACTGCGCCACCAGGGTTCAGGTAGTCAAGGATTATCTGTAGAAATAAACCCAGGCTGTGCTGAAAACACCTTTGTGGATCTCAGCTCAAGAAGCATATCATGGAAGCAAAACTACAGATAAGGACAAATGGTTGATATATCAGGAATTATTGGAAAACCATCAAGGGGAATTTAAAATTAAACCAAGAGACAATGAATAGCAGAAGTTTATCTTTGTCAGTGGTTTTCCCATTTACAGTTATCAGATTCAAAATGGACAAAAAAATATGACACGTAGCAAAGTTAAGACAGAATTAGAAGTATAGTTCCTCATTGATACTAAACATGTAATCACTAAAATGTATAAACTTTTCTTGAAATCACAAATAGAGGAACAACAGATTAAACAATGTATGATAAACTTTGAATAAAGTAGGTTAAGAATTTTGGTTATAATATAAAGATGGCCCAATGGGAAAATATGTGGTGAAAAACTTTGAATTTTACCTTGTGTTGAGAATTGTTATAAAATGATGCTTCATTGATATACGATCCCAGAGAAATTATCTAGTATGTATAAAGGAACTTCAAATATATGTTGCAAATGTGAACAACATGAAGGCACATTTTATCATGCTTGGTAGACATGTAAATAAACCTAAAAACAGGTCTACATTTATTGATGACCTATGGAGTTTTTGCATAAAAATAAAAAAAATGAACATGATTTATAACTTTGATGATTAGTCAGGATAGATTATAGAAGTGTTTTGTGATATCAATTTAGAGAAATAAGTTATACTTGTACTGTACTCATAACTCTTGTGAAAAATATTGGAAGCCCCTTCTCTTTTTTTCTTCCTTGTATTTTTCTTCAACTTTTTTCCTTTCACTTTTTTCTTATATTAGCTTGTATCAGTCTTTATCCTCTTGTTTAAAAGTTTCAATAAAAATCATACTGAAAAAACTAACTGGAAGAATGTCTTTCTTACGCCAAACTAGGTTCCATATATGGTCATTGGGATTGGGGCAAGCTAATTATAGCATAAATAAGTAAATAAATAAGGACTTTTGTCTTGACCTTCAATATTTACTCTTTAGTCCAGGGGTGTCCAACCTTGGCAACTTTAAGACCAGTGGACTTCAACTCCCAGAATTCCCTAGCCAGCCATGGGTCTTAAAAGACCACAGGTCTTAAAAGTTGCCAAGATTTAGTCTGCTTTAGTCTCTGTAATTAAAGAGACCATCAAACATGGCAAGAATCTTTATTTCCTCCTGGATGTACGTAACAACACCTATTGTGTTTTTACCCACAACAACCTTGTGAGGTAGATTGGGGACAAGGTCAATTTTTATTATTATATTTTGACATATACAGAGAATGAAAGTAAATTTTCCCAATGATTAAAAAAAAACCACAAAGAGACGGTGCAGTAGAGGTGCTGTGATTTCTACCAACTTGAAAATCCCACGGTTCTTATTTATTTACTTTAAAAAAAAATCTGCCTGAAAATAGCTAATGAAAATATATAAATTCCATAAAGCCTCTATGAAAAAGAAGCTCAAAACATGTAGCATGCAACTTTCCTGGCAAATACAGCATACACACGCACACAGAGAGATGATTTAATAGGAATATGTGCACAAGTATACGCATATATCATATTCCAGTGTGCTCACTAGTTAGACCTTTTTAATTTACCTTTCAGTATCACTATTATTTTTGTTTAATCTGTTGTCTATTTCAGACTAAAGCTTATTATGAACTTTCCACTAACTACTGCTGGGCTGGTTAGAGAGGACTGCACTTTTTAATCCCTTTGTGGGTTACTATGCTTGATAATGCTTACCTTGTGTTTTTGAAGGACTGTTTTCATTACTTCTCCCAAGGAGACTTCAACTTTCTGCCAGTTGAAACCAGTGTTTGGCCAAAGGCTCTTCTCTGCAAATAGCAAAATTCAGCTCTAAAATTTGCAGGCACAGAACCCAAGTTCCAACTACTAATCAAATTCTTAATTTTCCAAATTATTTACAATAGTTTATATGACCCCAATCCAATTGACTATTCCTGGTATATCTAACAGTGATAATATGGGAGAAGCAATAGGTAACTTGGAGCCTTTCTGATATTTAAAAGCACAACCCTCCTTAATTCTAGCCAACATCAAACTGAGATACAATTTGATTTTATTTAGGCTTAATACATTTTGCTCCAGACATTTGGTAGATCATGTCTTAATTCAATGTAGGAACCCAGCTAGCTATAAGGTAAATACAGTATTAGTATTATTTGCAATTTAATTTGTTTAAATTTTAGGCTAGTTTTACATCTGTTCTACCATTTAGAATTAGCTGCTGTTTTCAAAATAAGAGAAAATACATGAGCTATTTTAGGCCAAGTCCAATTATACCTAAACTGGCAGGGCAGACCTTGCTTCATTTTGTTCCCAATAAGTATGGACTGCAGTTTAGCATAATTTTTTTAAAGCATACATATGTCACTGAACTGTCAATTAAGTGAACTAAAAGATCACACAATTAACTCACCAGTCCTACTTTAAGGTGAAGGAAGCATGCTGAACAACAACCTATGTGTGAACCCAGCTTAAACATACCTATTTCAGAGGAAGGGGCAGATTTTCTCCAAGTAATATAGATGAGTTAAATGCTGAATTCCTTCCTTGTAACTGACTGCATCATATTTGCATTCTAGGTTTCATTCCAAGAAGTGATTAGCATCTTGGACTCAAATTCAATGAAATTCTGTCTGCATTCATGTAACCCACTCAACAAACGTGGGGTTTTTGTTTTGTGTGAACCCAGCTAAGTGTGGTTTAAGCCATGGCTTATGTAAATGCAGCTAAGTCAAGATTTGAACCCAGTTCCTAGCTGCCAACCCAATGACTTCCCCATTCTATTTTTTAAGAACCCACTGGATTTTTTCCCCAGGTTGGCATATTTCCTTCAACAACTACATATTAGGTTTAATATAATTTCTAGATTAGCACAAAATACCAAGTTCAGACAGCAACAATATGTGGAACTTTTGTAATTTACTTCTATGGGTCTCTCTTTGGACTCAAGCTGGAAAAGGATGGAAATTGGTTAAATTCTATTTTTCCATGAATTTGTTTTTGTTCCTTTTTCCAAGCCACTAGGATAGGGCAGAATAATATTTAGAATTTTAAAATTACATCATTTATATATAATGCTTATGGAAGGACAGTTTTAAATGATCTTGAGCTTGCAGAGATGTGGAAAATGTATATGGTATTTGATTATCCAAATTCTCACAACAATGATTTATATGAAAAAACAATGTTCTTTAAAAAAAAGGAAAAAGAGAAAATTATAATAAAAGACCAAGAATTGAACAATGTTAATTCTGCAAACAATTCTATAACATTTTAGCTGGCAATAACCCTCTCAGCTTGAGAGGATTTTCTTCTGAGAAGTCTCACATGTATTTGCTAATTAAGGATGAGTTTCTATAAAACTACAAACATAGTTTTCATCCCATCCAACACAGAAGTGTAATAGAAACCTAAAAGCACTTGTGCAATGATATACTTTTCGCTACTTGGGGATATAAAAACAGACTTTTTAAGACAATGTCACAAACATAAAGCAGAAGCCTGATAATATTTCAGCAACTAGTACAAACATAAAAAAATAAAAACTTCACAGCTAGAGTCAGAGACAAATTATAGACTTTATATACGTGTACATGAGTGTAAAATAGAGGGGGGAAAAGAATTCCTACATCAGTCTAGTCACTTACGTGCATTTGGTAAGTTCCAGTTCATAAAAGCTTATTCCTTTAATAATAAAATGTGTTGTTCTCAAAAGGTACTACCTCCTCCTCCTCCTCCTGATTTTTAGCTACTTTGGACCTACACAACTGTCTTCTCACATTGTTTAAGAGTACCTATTACTGCTACTTTTTATCTTTTTATAATGCATGACGACGACAAGAAGGGCATAGAAGTTGAGAAAAGAGAGCTGCATTTGATTTCCAGAGCTCTCAAACGTGACAGAAGATAACCATTGATAAATATACATGATTGAAGATGCTCAGTTCATTATAAGCTGAATGTAAATGCAGATTAAATAAAATGCCTTTCCTGATCCTAACCCTAATCCTCATCATGATCTTCACAGGCAAAATATGGACTTGGCCAAGAAGAAGAAGTACCGAGTCATGTAAGCAGTGACCATGTTTTTTTCACATTTTAAACAAAATTTCACTTGTTACAAAATTTAATCATTGTATGGGTAGACTTCCCTCAATAGAAAGGACTTAAGGACTTCTAAAAAGACTTTTCACTAAGTTAAAAAAAACACAGGGGATCAAAGCATGAGATTACCCCTTTCTCCAACATCGCAAAACACTTTGACAAGAAATGAATGTGGTAAAGTATTTTTCTGGATCTTTTCTAATCTTGTATTTTCTAACACTTTAGTGCCATTGCGAAGTTTTCCAGATATAACTCTCTCTTGAACAATCTTGGCTGCAATATAACAATTTTATGTTCTTTCACCCCTTTCAAGCAAGCTTGTTCAGTAACCAATAGATATTACAAAAGTATAAGGAAAAAGGGGAAAAAAAACCATATATAACATCTGTTCTCTCTTTTTCATTGTGGAGCAACCACCTTTATAGAATTTTAAGATTATTCAGAAATTTCTTTTCCTGATGTCTCTTCTGATTATTTTCTGTTCGAGTAATTAAACCATCTCCTCCATGCATTTAAAAAAAAACAAACAACAACTATGTTCCTGCCTCTGCAGAGAACACAAAACACGCCAGCTTCGAAAGCTAAAAATAGACTGTTCCATTCGGAATGCAAACTATTCAGTCTTCAAAACTATTTATACAGTGCGCGAATTAATTGCAGATGGTCAATTTGTACAGCAAGGTTCCTGAAGCTGATACAATAGCGCTGCTCCCTTTTCCTAACAGAGCAGGTAAAAATGCTTTAGGTGTGGGTTATTATAAGGTACAATGCAGTTTATTTAAACCTCTTTCTGGTGGGGGCATTCATTTTGTAAAATATCCATTTGCTTTGGCGTACCCCCACAAAAGAGATTTTGTGATGCATTCTTTTTCCTGCTCTGTGTTATGCTGTTGTGCTGTTTGTAGGGGAAGCAGAAAGAAAGCTATGCATAAAACCCAGGAAGTACAGTATTCTGGATTATACTTTTAACATTATTTCCAACAACTTTTAGAACTAAAAGTTTAACAGCTTACCAAGCGAATTTAAAATATTTTAAAAGTAGCCAGTCCTCTTTATGTCTAAACAAAAACGCTGGTGATGAAAGCTCTTTGATCTACCTGTCTGTATCAATGCAATCCTATCAGGGCACCTTTTGGTCTACAGATATTAAAACAGGAACAAGATAAGCTTTGTGAGGGCTGAGGTAAAATGGGAGGCAGGGTTTTTGGTTTCTCATATGGTTGTTTGATAAACAATAACTTCATCTGCAAAATATTTTTCAAGCTTAAACCTTAATAACCTTTTACTTTTGCAGTCAATAAAAAGAACTCAGAAAGGAGATAGGAGAAAATGTTAAGTGTTCTCACCTTCTTAATTCATCAATAGGCAGATGCTTCCTATTCTGCTTTTAGCACAATAATTACAAATATATTTTGTCTTAAATCATAGATAAGGTGCAATGTGGAGTCATTTGGACATAGCCCACAAGGGAAAATTTAACTCTGTAAAAATGTATTGCAGGCAGAGATGGATGCTAACTTCATTGTTTGGCCCTGACATTCCCAAGGCCTAACAGGATTAGATTTTGATACCAATAAAGATTCTCTCAATTACGTATTTTTAATGGGTCTAGTTTGCCATTGCATAAATTGAGTCCAAGGTGAACTAGCTTATCTACCACCAAATTCTGACCTAAACCTATACAATACAGTTTTCAGAAAGCTTCACAATGTCCTGCACGTCACATTGAAGTTAACAAAGAATACCTAATTTTCTCTGTATTATATGTTATTCTTTTAATTTCCACATTTTGATGAATCTTTGTTTACCAGATATGATAGCCAGATTGGATAAAAGAGTTGAGTTCATACCACACACCAAGCTATGATTGCTTTTCATCATCATTTCTACAGCAGCTGCAGTAGTTTGACTAAACTGTTGCACTAACCCAAAATGAAGCAAATCACATTTTGGGTTAAATGCAGAGGTGGGATTCAGCAGGTTCTGACCAGTTCTGGAGAACCGATAGCGGAAATTTTGAGTAGTTCGGAGAACCGGTAAATACCACCTCTGACTGGCCCCGCCCCCATCTATTCTCTGCCTCCCGAGTCCCAGCTGATTGGGAGGAAATGGGGATTTTGCAGTAACCTTCCCCTGGAGTGGGGAGGGAATGGAGATTTTACAGTATCCTTCCCCTGGAATGGGGTGGGAATGGAGATTTTACAGTATCCTTCCCCTGCCACGCCCACCAAGCCACGCCACGTCCACCAAGCCACGCCCACAGAACCGGTAGTAAAAAAATTTGAATCCCACCATTGGTTAAATGGATGCACAAAACCCAGACAGGATAGAGTCTAATAATTTGTATCACAGTAAACTGCATAGACAGGAGGGTTTAGATTGTTCTGCTGTCAGAAGTGGCAGAGAAGATGCTGCTTCTCCCTCCTGGGTTCAAAAACAACATTAAATTAGCAAAATTATTTTATTTCAATCCTAAAAATGGACCAGTAATAGAATCGAGGCAGTCAAGTTTCTCATATGTGTTCCTCATTGGGCGCACAGGATAGCTGACCCTGGTTCAGCTGCACTGGGTCCCCATTGTTTTCCTAGCCGGTTTCAAGAGTTGTGTTATGGTTTAAGTCTTGGTGGTCTAACGGAACAATTCCTTCAGGTTGCTCAGGTACCAAGCATAATTAAAATGATTAAAAATTAAATTAAAAACAAACCAAGGTCACAGCCTTTTCAGGGGTGGCACCAACTTTTGTGGAATTTCTTCCCTTCTGGAGTGCTTTTGGGCTTACCAAAGAAACTGAAGATCATTCTTGAACTGTAGCCTTCCCTTCTTAATGGACTCTATTAGAATAACTATTGTGTGTAAATAGAATGATTTTGCCTATAGTTTTCTCAATATTTACTATTTGTTTTTCTTCTTTTCAGTTGTTGGCTTTACTATTTAAATCAGTGATATACACCATCAGGGGTTGATTCCTTGGGACACTATGGATAGAAAGTCAATAATAAATAAATACAATTTTTCATTACCCTTGAAAGTAGAAGGTCAGTTAGGGACTATTGTGGAAGCAAATTAGTGTCACTGTTGTTGTTTGCCTCCTGAGATAATTATTTATCTGTGCTTAATGCTTTTCCAGTCTTGTGGAAGGGAGACATTTTAATCCACATTTCACTTATCTTAGCCACGATATTATCTCTCAGAATGAAATTCAGCTTATTTGATATCAATTGTATGGCACATATTGATATGATATTTCAAATATTCAAAAACCTGAAAATCAATCTAGTGTTATTAGATTATGTCATTAAATCATTTTTGACCATATACAATTGCAAAAAAAATAAAAAAAATTAGGACAAACAAAATAATAATTTAGGCCTTATTTCTTGCCACTAGTTCTTGATGCCTATTTATTTTTTTAATCCATTTCTGATTTCAGTGGGAACTGCTGTTTGTTTCCAAATGTTGTAACAAACACCGGGGTCTCAAAACTTCTTTTTTAGGGGTGGTGTGGGGTGAATGACAACCAACCACATGGAATAAAGAGTGTTTGTCCACAGCAGAATTTAGTAACATTAAGTTTCATTTTGTACCAGAAACTGTACAATATAGTTTCCAGGGAATTCAGATAATGCCAAGAAGAAACCAAATACTCTCCCCCCCACCCCTACCCCATCAAATCCCAGTGTGATTGTGACTGTATAATATTTGTATTCCATAAACTGCACATTTGTAGATGTTTTGAGGCACGTTGTGGTTCGGACAGAAGGATTTTTTTAAGTTGGGGAGGGTGAGATTTTTCCTCAAGATGTTTGTAAGAAAAGTTCAATCTAAAGCTTGGATAGCCCTTGATAAACAGGCTGATATCAAAAGAATAAATGTTAGCTGGGAACAACTGTTGCCCATGTTTTTGAAATAATTATTACTCTATTGTTGTTTTAGGCATCATAATAACCTTTCCTATTACAGTATTTCAGTATTTTTATGAGCCATTTATCACCATATGTTCATTCCTGTCACCACAGCCTTAAGCGTACTTGCAGTGTCCGAGTTTCATTCCAGTCTGCTTTATTTCAATTAATAAATCCCCTTTAAATTCTATTATAGCTCCCAAGGAAAAAAAAAGGTTTGTTTTCCTGCCACTGAAATATTCTTTTCTCTAAGTTAATAATGCAGATGGCATGAATTATGTTTTCCTCTTCCAAATGAACAGGATTTAACACAAAGGCATTTGCAGCAGTAACAAAGTTGCTGATTGTGCTGTGTGATATATAGAATAATATGTCCACTTTTTATTGCAACAATATTCCCTGCCTCAGATCCTTTAAATCAGATGGAGAAAATTTTGAAACGAAACACTGTAATTAGGATTACCAACCGATTAATTTTTGGCCCAGTGACCTTGTGTTTTAAGTATCAAGTATTAACCAATTGTGCTTTTCTTGCAAAGGCAAAAGTGGTGAATTTATAACATGCAGCCTGAGGAGTATAAATTTGGTTATGCTGCACATTCAAGATGGGCCTCACAAATGAAATGTCAGTTGCTTAATATGATAAGTTGCATCTCCTAAAGTTCAGAGCCCTAGAATTGGGTTGTTTTTTTTAATTTTGAAGTTGCAAAGTAGCATATTGAAGAAAAGATAAGCCTTTATTTATGCATGATTTTTCATCTTTAGGTGGGTGGAGATGGCATCAAAGAGTGTGACAAAGTCAGCAAAGCTCCTGTAATGGAGTTTACCCCATGTCACTTTGCCATCTCTGGCTCTCAATTAAAGCAAATTAGTTCTGGAGGAACAAGGAAAGTTAACGTCCCAGGTGCTTGCTCTCATTCCATTCCCCTTCACTGGGAAGTGGTACTGTTTGGGCATAAAGTGGAAGGACAATGAGAAAACAGTGCACAAGACACGCATGGGCCTTTCAGGATAATTTCTTTTTTCACAGTAGAAATCCCTTAGTTTTTGCTAACACTGATGAGTTGTGGGTGTGGATCTCTTAAAACATTTCCTTTTCCACATTGACTTTTTAATGTCCAGAATTGCCTCTTCAACCTGGTTCTTGCATTGCACTAAGCGAGGGCTGTCAAACTCCCGGCCCGTGGGCCGGATGCATCACACGCTGGCCACGTCCATGCCCAGTTTAGCGAAGGGGGAAAAAGTCCCGATACATCACGTGACGACGCTGTGACAATGTGAGTTTGACAACCCTGCACTAAGCCAATGCTTAATCTATTATAATTGGCTGGGCTCAGATGTTATGCTAAATCATAAACCATGATTTAGAAATCACTACTGCGGGGTCCATACAACACAGCAAACTATAGCCTTGTTCGATTTTTAGCTTGGAGTGTTAGTGATCTCAACCATGCCAATCTTTACATCAAAAAACTTTGGCTTAATAGCCACTGGCGGATTGGTTGACATGCCATAGTTATGCAAACTGTGGCTTGCATATCAATATTAATTCTAGGCAGTAAACCTTGCTCGAGAAAGACATGAAGAACTGCTCCAGAAGCCATTTCTTCACTACTAACCTCTAGCATCTTTATAGTACAATATCATCCAGCCATCTCTTTAACAAGGATAAAACCTGTACACATTATGGCGATTTTGTCATAGTGATGATTTGATGAACCTATAAATCACTAGTGGTGAAACAACTGGCATTAAACAAGTTATGGTTGAGTTATGAAAATTTGTGTGGGCTAAAATAGAAGGCTAAAATAGAAACAGAGTTTTGTTTTTTTTAAAGCAATATAGCCCTCATTAGATTGACACCTATAGAAAGGCAGGAAGGTGGACTTGAAGCAAATATTCAGAAACTGTAACCTAAGCAAAAAGGACAGAAGCATTTCTTAAGTCCTGGGAACAGAGATAGTACAGGTAATCCTCAACTTACAACCACAATTGAGCCCAAAAGTGTTAATTTGCCCCATTTTACGAACTTTCTTGCCACAGTTGTTAAGTGAATCATTGCAGCTTTTCAGTTAGTAACACAGTTGTTAAGTGAATTGGGTTTCTCCATTGACTTTGCTTGTCAGAAGGTCATAAAAGGTAATCACATGACCCCAGGACACCGCAACTGTCATAAATATGAGTCAGTTTCCAAGCTTCTGAATTTTGACATGAGCATGGGGTGTATGCTGTAAAGGTCGTAACTGTGAAAACAGTCATAAGTCACTTTTTTCAGTGCTGTTGTACTTTCAATGGTCACTAAACCAGCTAAATGATATTTACAACCATTGCAAACTAAACAAACTCGTGTATGTTGAGGACTCCCTGTATCAAGGAAAGACCCAGGCTGGCCATTCACTGGGATATAAGAAGAAAAGAAGGAAAAGCACAATCCAGATTTGCAAAATGGTACCATTATAGCCTATCTAGTTTTTTTGTGGATTTGATTTTCAAGTCTGGTCTCTCTCATGAGGCTGACAATACTATCATAGCCAGAGCTTTGGGGACAGTCTTTAGTTTGAAGCAACTGTTATTTGTCATTTTTATATTTCAATTCATTTTTTGATTGGAAAAGATACAGATGCAGCCTGGAGAAGAAAGATACCTTCAGTTAATACTAAAAACAGACATCCTAGTACCATGATGGCAAACCTATGGCACACGTCGCCCCAGTTCACCTCCACTGTGCATACACGTGCACCTCCCGCTGGCCAGCTGGTTGGCAGGTCTCTGCCGCAGATGCACAGGGGGCAGGGGGCTTGCGGGGGGCGTGCATGCATGCGCGGGGGGAGGGCGTGTGCAGGAGGCACGCATGGATGCATGGGCGCGTGCGGGGGGCGTGCGTGCATGTGCAGGGAAACGGGGCACATGCATGGGGGTTGTGCGTGCGTGCGTGGGGCGCATGCGTGGGGGCTGCACTTGCATTGCATTTGGGGGGTTCAGGCGTGCGCACAAATATTTGCGTGTGTGCGCGCTTGGGCCACTCGGCCTGGAAAAGGTTAGCCATCACTGTCCTAGTACCACCTGAAATTTTTAGACTACTATTCCCCCTGAAATGGGGCGTTGGTCTTCCCTGATGCGCTCCTTCTCGTAGGGTGGAGCTAGCATCCAGCAATGGGTTGACCTCGTCTGTTCAATTTGTAGGACTGAGTCTGTCAGAGTTGAAATGCCCTGCCTCTGTTGCTAGGGCTCCCAGCTTTGGCGAAGACGAAGGGACAGACTTGATGTGTCATCATCGAAGATCTCCCTCACCAATCGAGGACCAGACAGTCTTTGGATGGGGCTGGATGCTAGCTCCACCCTACGAGAAGGAGCGCATCAGGTAAGACCAACACCCCTTCTCCATAGTGGGTGGAGCTAGCATCCAGGAATGGGACATACCAAAGCTGGCTGTCCTATGGGTGGGTTAAGTCTGGTCCGATGATTCCGTGCCCATATGGACACGCTGCAGGACCGGGCGGCCGAATGCCGCCTCCGCTGAGGCAAAGATGTCCAATTTGTAGTGTCTAATAAATGGAGATGGAGATGACCAGGTGGCCGCCCTGCAGACCTCCTCCAGCGAAGCCTGAGTCGACTAAGCTGCCATCGTAGCTGCACTCCGGGTTGAGTGTGCTGTCACCCGCGCGGGCCTCGGAAGGGACTGCAGCTCGTACGCCTTGGCAATGGTACCCCGCAGCCAGCGACCCACCGTAGATGGAGTGACCCTGTTGCCTAAGGTGGTCAGCTGGAAGGAGATAAAGAGGGCCTCTGTCTTCCTTAGAGGGGCGGTCCTCTTCACGTAGATGCGAAGGGCCCTTCGGACATCTAAGGTATGCCACCATTTCTCTAAGGGATGTACCGGTTTGGGGCAGAAATTTGGTAAAATGAGTTCCTGCGTCCTGTGAAACCAGGTGTTAACCTTAGGGATGAATGAAGGGTCCAAACGCAAGACTACTCTGTCCATGTGGAAGACACACAGGTCCTTCCAAACAGAAAGGGCTGCCAGCTCCGAGATCCGCCTGGCCGAAGTGATGGCCATCAAAAACGCCACCTTATAAGTAAGATGGCGCAGGCTGGCCGACCTCAAGGGTTCATATGGGGCCCCAGTGAGGGAAGTTAGTACTTTGGATAGGTCCCAGGTGGGGTACCTGTGGACTACAGGGGGGCACAGGTTAGTTGCCCCGTGATGAAACAACGGACGGTGGGATGCTGGGCCAAGGATTCCAGCAGCCCACAAGTCAATACTGAGGACAGGGCCGCCACCTGTCTCCGAATGGTGTTTGGCGATAGCCCTTTATCTAGTCCATCCTGGAGAAATTCCAGGATCTGAGCTATCGAGACCTCGACTGGGGAAATGCCCGCCTTAGTGCACCAGGAAATAAGGCCTTCCAGGTGGCCGAGTAGATGCGCTCGGTGGAAGGTCTCCTAGAGGCCTGGATAGTCCTGATGACCCTGGAGGAAAGATTGTTCCCTCTCAGGGCGCTTCACTCAAGAGCCAGGCGGTCAGTTGGAACCACTGGGGTTTCGGGTGGACCAATGCCCCCTGGCTGAGTGAGGCCTTGCCCTGAGGGATCCTCCAGGGCAGAGACACCGAGAGATTCACGAGGTCGGCGAACCAGGCTCTCCTGGGCCAATGTGGGGCCAGCAGTAGTACCTCCGCCTTCTCCTCCAGGACCTTCCTGATGACCCTTGGAAGGAGCGGAAGAGGAGGGAAGGCGTACATAAGTCCTGGAGGCCACTGGCTGCGGAGGGCATCGACTCCCTCTGCCCCGGGAATCGGGAACCGCGAGTAAAATCTCGGCAGTTGCGCATTGTCCGGGGTTGCAATCAGGTCCACCTCAAGTAGGCCATACCGGTCCGCCAGGTCCCAGAAGATGGACGGGTGCAGGCACCATTCTGCGTGGTCGATGACTGTCCGAATGAGCCAGTCTGCCTGCACGTTGGACTCCCCGGAGATGTGGTCTGCAGAGATGGACAGTAGAGGCCCAGCCTCCTGGCCTCCTGCATAGGGGACCTTGACCTGGTACCCCCTTGTCTGTTTATATGTGCCTTTGCGGCCACATTGTCCGTGAGCATCAATATGTGCTTCCCCGCGACCAGGTGCTGGAAGTGGAGAAGGGCCAAATAGACAGCCCTCAGTTCCAGCCAATTGATATTTCTTGCCTGGTCGACTCGGGTCCACTGCCCCTGTGCCAAGCATGACAGTGAGTGTGCCCCCCAACTGGAGAGGCTAGCGTCCGTTGTCACCACCAGACGTTGAGGCTCCTGGAATAAGCTTCCCTTGGCAATGGCCGGTGACCTCCACCAGCTGAGGGAATGTAGGACCTCCCTGGGGACCTGGACCTTGGCTGGCGAGCTGCTGCGGCCTGCTCTTTGGAATGGTAAGAGAAACCACTGAAGGTCTCTAGAGTGCAGGCGAGCCCAAGGTGTGATGGCGAAGCTGGATACCATCTTGCCCAGGAGTTTAGAGAGCAGTGCTAAGGGAACCCTACGCTCTCTCCAGACCCTACCCGCCAGGTCCCTAAGACTGTCCTGGTGCTCCTGGGACAGATACACCCTGCACTCAAGGGAGTCTATAACCGCATCCAGATGGAGTAGGCGGTTAGAGGGTGTGAAATGGCTTTTCTCCATGTTAATGAAGAACCCGTGGTGCCTAAGCATTTGAATGGTTACCTGGAGGTCCTCCTTCGCCTGATGAAGCGAAGATGACTGAATCAAGATGTCATCCAGGTAACACTGGACACGCACGGGTAAGGCCCTAAGATGGGCCGCCAGAACTGCCAGTACCTTAGTAAAGGCTCGAGGAGCAGAGGAAAGTCCGAACGGAAGGGCCCTATATTGGTAATGGGTACCTGCATAGAAGAACCTAAGGAATTGCCGATGGAGGGGCAGGATAGGTATATGCAGGTAGGCCTCCGTTAAGTCAATCGAGGCGAGGAAGTCGCCCTGTTGTATGCACCCAAGGATCGTATGAAGCGAGTGCATTTTGAACCATTGATACCGCAGGTGACGGTTCAATCTTTTAAGGTCAAGAATAGCTCTCCACCCACCTGAGATTTTGGGGACCACAAAAAGAATAGAGTAGAACCCCTGCCCCAGTTGACCCTGTGGTACCTGCTGGATGGCTCTAATGTCCAGTAGGTGCTGTATGGCGGAATCCATGAGGACCTTCTTGGAGGCGATTTTAGAAACTGGGCATCTGATGAAAAACCTCGGGAGGGTGGAGAGGAATTCCAGGGAGAGGCCTGACCTCACCGTCCCCCAGACCCAAGCGTCCGATGTAATTTCCTTCCACCGGTCGGCAAAGAGGGCCAGGTGACCCCCGATGGGAGAATTGGACGTGGCATTACTTGGGGTGACGAAAGGAGTGACCTCCTCCACCCTGAAAGGGCCGCTTGTACTGTCTACCCCTGGCTGGCCTATTGGGTAACTGCCTCTGCCTGGGCCCATACTGACCTTGGGCCCTGGAAAATCCTGCGCCCGAGTCTGGGGCTCGAAAGGGCCAGCGAGGATAAGGGGCAGATCGAAAATTGCCCTTCCTGGAAAAGGTCAGAAGGACCTTCCTCTTATCCCTGGACTCCACTAAAATTGGGTCCAGGGCTTCCCCAAAGAGGTGTTGGCCCTTGAAGGGGGCAGACGCCAGGTGCCATTTGTGGTGGGTGTCTGCCTGCCAGTGACGGAGCCAATGCATGCGGCAAGCCACCAGTGAAGATGCAATGGCCTTCGAGGCAAATCTAGCCGCATTCAAAGTGGCGTCCGCTGAAAACTGGGCTGCTGCCAGGAGTTTGATATCCTGGTGTGCCTGGACGTCCGAAGTTGGAATCCTGTCCTGTAGTTGGCGTAGCCAAATCAAGGATGTGCGCATGAAGAATGAAGCCGTTGTCGACGCCCCAACCGCCCATGCAGCCGCCTGGTGCGTCTTCTGCAGCACCTGCTCTGTTCTCCTATCCTCCGGTTTGAGAAGCTCCTCTGGGTCATCAGGCATGGCGGCCGAAGAGTGTAGGGCTGCCACCGGAGCATTGACCATTGGGATCTGTAAGGCTTTGACCACCTCCGACTCCACATTGTAGTATCTCCTGTTGGCCGCAGAAGGCATTGGGCCGGACCCAGGAGAGGCCCACTGTCTTTGGACAATGTCTACAAAGAGTTTTGGCGCAGGTATCACTTCCGCCTTGGCCGTGGGCTCTGTGAAGAGCGGATCGGTTGTGGTCGCTGATGGCTCTGTTGGATCGGCCGCTAACAAAGTTCTTGGCCTTGAATAGCAATGATTTGAAGAGGCCTGGTTGAAACAACCCTGTGAACACCAGCTGTTCAGGCGCAAGCCCTTCGTCATCTGAGGTCTTCATCATCTGAGGTCTATGTCTCTATGACCATCCTCCTCTGAGAGTTGTGACTGGCTCCTGATTGATGGAGCTGGAGAGTACAGTTCTTGAAATTCAGATTGATCACCCTGGAATGGAGGGTCTAAATGCTGTCCTGTTGAACAAGGCAGCTCGGAAATCACTGATGCTGGACTACTGGATTGTTGAAGTCCAGCTGCAATGCCTTGCCTGATGGCATCGGCTATGATAGTCTACATGTGTACAGAGTTCATAAAGTCTGCCTGCATATTAGGTCGGAGGCCTGCAGCAGTGGGCATAAACGTGGCTTGCGATGTTGGTCTGGCTTGCCCCCTAGGTGCTTCTGGGTCTGGGCGTCTGCGGAGGAAGGTCCCCAGAGCACTGCGGAATTAAAGGACAGATTGGAATTGTCCAGGGAGATCTGCTCTCCTGCACCCCCAGGTGACAAACTCCTGGAGCGCTGTCTGCTGGTGTGATTGTCCTCCACCTGCGATTGCGGTTTACTGGCCACCTTTTTGTGAGACTGGGCACAGATCTTTTCTAAGGCCCTGTCTCTCCTATGCTCATCGCGTTCAGTCGCCTTGGATCACTTGGGCTTATTACTGTCTTGTCTCTCACTCAGGGAGGCTTGTTTTGTGGTGCCTGCAGATATTTCAGGCATTAAGGAAACCACTGATTTAGTGGTCTTTTTGCTCGTTTTGGAGCTAACTGAGGGGGCAGCCCTTGATTTATCTGCCATTTTATTGTCTCGGTGGGTGGTTGGAGCCCTAACAAGGAGCCTGCTCTGCGGTTCAAAGAAGATGGCGGCCTGAGTTAATCCCACCACCTGCGATCGCTGTTGTCAGCCCTGCGATCGCTGCTGTGAGCCCACTTAGTCGGATATCCAACGATTATAACCGTTGCGCCAGAGTCCGTGGGAGGTAGAGGACCTCTCTGACTCTCCTATGCCCCAAAGAGAAGCGCGCAGTTCTTGTGCTGAGGCGCTTAAAGGGATCAGCTGTAGCGCGGCTCGCAAGGCTCCTAGCGCTTAGGCGCGGGCAGGAAATTCAGGCATTGGCGGTTTGAATTTCAGTCAGGGCCTCCAGAGCGTGAAGCTCCTGCCATGCAGCGTGTCGCTCGAGCACGAGGCTCCTGCAACTTAAAATTGGTCCTACGCTGGCTGCTTTTAATCGTTGGCGGTTAAATTCTTTTGGAGCCCAGAGCTCCTGTGGCCAATGTCGCTCAAGCGCGAAGCTCCTGCGACTGGCAGCGCAGGCTGAGAGCGAACGGAGATTGCCAGATTGATCAGTTCGCCATGCTTAGGTGGAGCACTGAGCTCCTGACAGCCCCAATTATCTCCAGCTGCCTCAGATTCAAGCTGTGCCCAGCCGCTCATTAAACAGTCCGTGGGCAGTTAGCTGTAAAATATGGAGCGCGGAAGCTCCTCTGGCGAAAAACCACGGCGCCACAGCACAAATTGAGACACAAAGCCTCCTGACAAGCGGCTTGCCGGTATACAATGGCAATAAGGAGCGCAAAAGCTCCTGTGGCAGACTGAGGAGCCGAGGCCCCGATCAGTCACAATGCCACAATCCGTCCGTCCATGGCTAGAGCTGAAGCTCTGTGCCGCAATCAACCCAGCGATTCTGCCTGATGGTTCTGAAGTTAGCTGGGGAATAAACTCACTGATGGAAGAAGAGTCCTGTGAAAATCCTATGTCCTCCAAAGGTTGAAGACCAGGAACGGGAGAAACCTTTGACATGTCTGTCCAGTCTGAGGACTGAGTCAAAGCTGGGAGCCCTAGCAACAGAGGTGGGGCATTTCAACTCTAACAGACTCAGTCCTACAAACTGAACAGACAAGGTCAACCCATTTCTGGATGCTAGCTCCACCCACTATGGAGAATTGTTTGGCTCATGTCCTGATCATTTTCTGGAAGGCCTTGAAGATCTGGCTGTTCTCCCAGGCCTTGAGTTGGGGTAGATAGGGCCTCCTTGATGAATGAGTTTTTATACATGTCCTGTATTGATTGATTGAGTAATATAATGGTTATTTACATGGTATTGAGCTTACCCAATGAAATAAATAAATAATAAAAATTCCCACCAACATGGTCCTTGCCACCAGTGTTGCTAACTGTTGCTGATGGGAGAAACACAGAGCACATAATGTTGCCTACCTCTTCCATACAAAATGAATAGTTGGAAAAGGAAGTATTTGAAAATACTATAATATAGTGATATTAGTGACGGTGTAAGTAGTTTTTTTTTAGTGTTACAACCATCGCTTTGTGCACTCTAGATAATTGGGGAAGAATTATCTCCAGGCCTGCATAGCTATTCTTCAACGTGCAGCCATAATTCGAGAACCCACCTATCCAGAGTTTATATATTCTATTTATTTTGAATTTATTGTAGGGGAGGTTGATTTAGAACAAAGAATACTTAAGGAGATTTGAGATGGATATGAATTAATTTGAGAACTTATTTGGAATGATTTAAATGGGAAATTAATTTGCTTCCCTTCAGAAGAGAAAAATTGTATTCATTGTTTTTAAACATTCTTGTAGCTTGAAAATTTAGCACATGAATATGCAATTAGTCTATGAAAGTATTCTTTTTTCATTGTTATATATCTTTGTTGGAAAGATATTAAATGACAATTCTAGGGAAAGAGTAAGTGCAAGTAGTTGATAAAATATTACATGATATTAGGAGGAATGACTATAAGTAATTCAAAATGGGCTTGTACATTTTTGTTAATATTAAACCTGGATAGCATTATTGGTAAACCACGGTTAAACCACTAACCACTAGAAAAATAATAACATGAGCATCTCCTATTTGGAAATTACGACTGGCAGAAATTTGATATATTTTTAAAGTGAATGTACTATATTGTATTTATGGCATCCTGTTGCAGTTCCAGCTACCACAGGTCAGGTGGGATATCAGACATATTGTATTTTATCCATCTTTATAGACAAAGCAATTTTCCTGTTGTGTAAGAAGTGCATGCTTTGAAAAGACAAAACCGGAATAGTTGGAATCAGGGTGGACAGGAAGAAAAAGAAGGGATAGTATAAGAAAAGGTAAAGAGACAAAAGAATAAAGATGGATTTTACAAGTAAGTTTGGGTCAGCATAACAATGTAGAACAGACAAAGAAACCAATGCCAGATAGATCTATTTTTATTGTATAGGCAGTCCTCGCTTAATGAACATTCATTCAGTGACTGTTCAAAGTTATGACAGCACTGAAGAAATGGTAGTTATATCCAGTTCTCAAACTTACAGCTGCTGAGTGCCCCACAGTCATGTGATCAAAATTCAGTGGCTTGACAGCCTGCCCACATTTACAACTGCAGGCTGTGCTTCAAACTGTCTCTGCCTTTTTCACTGCCCTGCGCTCTGCCACCCCTGCCTCCTGGATCTCTATCATCCTGCAAGCTGCCACCCCTGCTGCCCCTCTTCCTACTGCTGTTGCTGAGATGCACCTGTCTTGCCTCTTCGTGAGGTAGCTGCTGGCCACACATAGCATTCCTGAAATCTTGCTGTCAGAGTGCAAGCCTTTGGAAAGGACCTTTTCCTATGGAATGGGCCACTCGCCACGGCCAACTCACCATGGCCAACTTGCCATAGCCAACTCACCATGTTGGCAAGTTATCCTGCTAACTCGCTCTGGGATAACTTGCCCACAGGACAATTCAATAATTCAATTTAATTATTTAAAATACTTTAAAAATATATTAATTTTTGTCATTCACATTTCATTTTGTTTCTCCTTTTGCATTCTTTCTTTAATGATTCTATTCTACCATTTCTTTGATATTAGTGTAACTCTTGTCCTGCGGCAAGTTGTCCCTCAGCGAGTTGACCATGGTGGGGTATTTTGTGGCTAGTTGGCCGCGGCGAGTTGGCTACGGCGAGTTGTCCTAGACCTCTCCCACCCATGCTTCTCATTCACCCCCTTGCACAAGATGGGAATGGGAAATTTATGTTCTGGGATTCCCATTAAATTGATAACAAAAGCAGGATCATTGCTTAATTTTAAAATAGCAGAGTTATGAGTTTAATTGCCAAAAAAAAAACACTGATAGAGTTCACAAACTCCATTTTGCCATAGCTTCTTTAAGCACAGTGTATTGAATAAGTCAAGCTGATGGGTTCACACAACACACCGACTCACAAGCCATGATTTACCAACCACAATGGTTGGGTTGGCAAAACAAGCCAAGCCTCATTTTGGTTCAGTAATCCTAAGTTTTAGTACTACATGTCTGGGGAAGCTCCTTGGTGATTAAAATGCTCTGCAGCTGATCAGTTTACATTATTATTATTATTATTATTATTATTATTATTGTTGTTGTTGTTGTTGTTGTTGTTGTTGTTATATTATTATTATTAAACACAAATACACAAGGTTGACTCGGCCTTCCATCCTTCCAAGGTCGGTAACATGAGGACCCAGATTGTTGGGGGCAATACGCTGACTCTATAAACCGTTTAGAGAAGGCTGTAAAGCACTGTGAAGCCTAAGTGCTATTGCTATTAATTACAGGCCAGACAACTGATGCCCTACTATGATGTTATGCTGAAGAAAAGGAATTCTATCAGTGTTTTAGCTTAAAAAATGCTTAACGTCATAGGTATAGAATGTAACAAAAACAGCTTCTTGGGGAACTTGGCAGTGGATTTTATAAGCAAGCAAAAAAGGGGGAAAATGTAGCATATCAAAAGCACATTGTGATGGCTTGGATTCCAATGTGGGGTTGAACAACAAAAATGTCCTGAAATTGAAGGAGCTGTTCTCATCCCTCCCTGGGACTAACCTTGGAAACTTCAGCATAGAAAGCCAAGCAACATTTCTTCTCCAAGCTACATCATAGGACTATTGAGACAGGGCTCAATTTGTTCCCCAGCAGGCACAGATAAATTTGGAAGATTTTTGCAACCTCTACTGGAAACAAACAATCAGATGCCCTGCAACCAAGTGACTGAGCCTTGATAAGACTCCCAAAGAATCTGTCTTCCTCAGAGAGTTCATTTCATAGGTGAAAAACATTTTTACAAGAAGGTGGGGCAATACTTTCCTGAATCCAGTGATGAAAACCTGGATGATTACATTTTTATTGCCATCATCCCCAGTACAGTTAGTCCTTGAATTATGATCACAATTGGAACCAGAATTTCTGTTGCTAAGCAAGATGGTTGTCAAATGAGTCACACCCACTTAAAGACCTTTTTTTGCCATACTTATTAAGCAAACCACTGCAGTTCTTAAGTAAACCACTCAATCATTAAGTTTTGTTCACATGACCGTGGGGATGCTACAATGGTTATATGTGTGCGAACCAGTTGTACCATAGGTCACTTTTTTTCAGTGGCATTGTAACTTCGAACGGTTATTAAATGAATGTAAGTTAAGAACCAACTGTAGAGACACAGCAAATTGAAGGTATTTTCAAAAAAAGACAGAACTGCTTGGCCAATATGTTACACATTTAAATGGTGCTGCCTTCTCCCATTCCAAACTGGTGACAAGGGTACTCGGATTTAGAATGTACAAAAAGCCAGAGAACTGAAAATCTAACAGAGTTTGGCATACCTAAAGAACTGAAGATCTTTATTGAATGCATTTTTTTTCTGGCATTTCTTTTTAATTGCCAATCATTTTAATACCAAATGCACAACACAACAGCAGTGTTTCTAACCAGAGGTGGGTTCCTCCCGGTTCGGACCGGATCGCCCAAACTGGTAGTGACCCGCTGGTGATGTCACAGTGACGTCACGGATCCAGTTCGGTCGATGCCGGTCCGTGGGCGCCATCTTTTTTTTTTTTTTGAATTTTTTTGAATTTATTTTTTATTTTTTTCCGGGTTTTTTTTCTTCTACACATGCGCAGAAGCCGAGTTTCTGGCACTGCGCATGTGTCGCCATCTTGTTTTTGGCTTTTTTTTGGGGGGGGGATTTTTTTCTGATTTTTCATCACTGCGCATGCACGCGCCCACGCGGCGCGGGAGGAAGCGAACCGGCAGCGAGGTAAGTTAGAACCCACCCCTGTTTCTAACACATTAAAATATATATAGCATCTCATTTAATGAAAACACAGGATTCAAGTTAAAGATATTCTCCTCCCAAACAATAGAACTATCTCTGGCTTAAACCACAAAAATTAGTTTATCTTTGTACTTAAGGGGATTTGAATGTGTCAGAATAACCTTCAATGTAAATTTTGGTATTGTAGTACAGTCATGGGAAAAGCTTGGGCAGGACAACACATTCTGACAACTGCCAAACTGCCTTTGGAAGAAGTATATGCATGCTTTCTGCTTGCATCCCCCCCCCCACCCCGTGCATATATTCTATGCTACTTTTTCCACCATGAAAGGGGAAAAATAAATTTTTGGCATACAGTATACCTGTGTGTGTGTGTGTGTGTGTGTACGCGCTCGTGCGTGCGCGCACACACGCACACACACACACACACACACACACACACACACACACACACACACACACACCTTGCAGATCTCTACTGAATTAATATGATCTTTTCTAAATGAAAGCAGGAATCAGAATGCCCAAAGGCAGGTCTATCATTGTTTTAGGGGAAAGGGACATTATCCCCCACCCAACCCATTTGCATAGATATCCATTTATAGATATTGATATCCGTGATAGAAAGGGATATCTATATATTGGGAATTTAAACCTGTTTACCTCACAAACTCATACCTAAAATTCTTTGATGAAGAGCAGGAAAACTTCATCCCAAAAGCAGAATGTCTGAGTTTTGTTCACAACTTAAACATTTCTGTACAGTTCTGATACCCCAGGACATTTACAATATGTAATCTTGGGAGGTTATCTGTATCCTATTATTCAGGTGACTCTCAGGATACAGATAAACCCCCAAGTGGCCTCAACGACTCTCAGAGAGCAAACGGCTGCCCCTCAGAGTGCTAATGACCAGATGACTGCAAAGAATATAAATCCTTCCATTCCCCACCATTCAGTCAGAACTGAAGAAGCTTCCTGGATGAGAAGTAAAATGTTTTCAAGGAAAAGAAAAAAGGGGGGAAAAACACCAAGAAAGTCCAGTTGCCTTTTGGAAAAGCACCTTTGAAGTTCCTCAAACAGGAGTCTGTCTATGAGCTTGACATTTCATGTGGTTATTTTAAAGGCCAAATTGTAGTTTAGTTCTGCTTAAACTCAAAACTGGAGAGAAGGAATGAGGAAAAGGAAGAGGAAGGAAAAAAAACCCCAGACTGTATCAATTCAGCACTGGCAAACTTCATAGCTTTCCTGCCACAGGAGAGTTAACATTTTGCAAAATATGAGATTATTAAGTAATCAGCCCTGACATTTCCTTCTCTCTCCTTCACTGTACAGCTAATTTTCTTATGAATTTCCCTCCAGCTCTTGCATTGGCTTCAGTTGCTCTTTGCGTAAACAAGTAGTTACTTCTGTAATTTCAATTACTCACTGTTTGAAGCCATTCCCTCCACCCATGCCCTAATGAAGGCACTGGCTTTCTCATCCTCTACTAATACAGGTAGTCCTCGAGTTACAACCACAATTGAGCCCAAAATTTATGTTGCTAAGTGAAACATTTGTTCAGTGAATTTGCCCTATTTTACGACTTTTCTTGCCACAGTTGTTAAGTGAATCATTGCATTTGTTAAGTTAGGAACACGGCTGTTAAGTGAATCTGGATTCCCCATTGACTTTGCTTCTCAGGTCGCAAAAGCTGATCACATGACCCCAGGACACTGCAGCCGTCATAAATATGAACCAGTTGCCAAGCATTTGAATTCTGATCATGTGACCATAGGGATGCTGCAACGGTCTTAAGTGTGAAAAATGGTCATAAGTCACTTTTCTCAGAGCCGTTGTAACTTTGAACGGTCACTAAATGAATCATTGTAAGTTGAGGAATCCCTTTAGTTCTCTCCTCCACTTACAAGAAAGGCACACATAGGTACAATGCATTCCTCTCCACAAAACCTCTGGATGAACTTTGTAGAGCACAAGGGCTTGGAGTGCAAGGAGACAGACTCCAGGGACAAAAATGGATCTGGGGGGGGGACATATAGGGGGACAGGACTCTGAAAGAACCGGGTTCTCTTAGGTTTGCTTTCAATATATCTCAAAACCAGCATAAGAGGGAATTGCAATAGTCCAGCTGTGTAGCAAAGAACCTTGCTAAACATCAGGGGATGTGTTTGCTCCCTCTTCCCCTTTACTCTTTTATTTCACTATCAACCAAGGGCAACTGGCTGCGGGAATTGCCATTTGAATTTCATCCAGGGTCCAATGTGGTATCTCTCCACAACTTGGCAGGAAATTAAAAAGTTCTTCTAGACTCAGCAGCCTTGGGTTGAGAACTCCTATCAAAAATAGGGGAGATTGATGAAAAGCCCCCTGCAGGGAAGCTCCCGAGCTTCTCTAGGGTTCCTTAATGGAATCTCAAAGACCAAGCTTTCCTGAACTAACTAACTAACTAACTAACTAACTAACTAACTAACTAACTAACTAACTAACTAAATAAATAAATAAATAACAGGTTATGTTTCCAACACTAAGGGAATTCTCACACTGCGTTACACTGAGCTGCAATGTCTATAATTTGTATAGATCCAGCCATTAGGGGGTCAAAATGGCAGTGTTTTTTAAACTTGGCAATTTTAAGATGTGTGGACTTCAACTCCCAGAATTCCTCAGCCAGCATGGGGCCAGCAGCCTGGGAAATAAAATCCATCCACCTTAAACTTGCCAAGTGCAAAACAAATGAACAAAAAAACTGGTTTATGTCTTACTGTGTCACGTGAATCCACCCAACTATGGTTTAAAAAAAATATATGGTTAATTTACAGACATGGAGACTGGCCAAAATAATTATTATATAATACCAGAAGGAGATACATTCAGTAGTGGGTTTCACTTTGCTACTGGTTCGAGAATGGGAGTGCACGGGCGTGCTTTGTGCGCGCGCAACGCTTCTGCGCATGCGCAGAGCATTTTTGATGACGTCTGGGCAGTGGTGAAATCCAATTTTTTTTACTACCGGTTCTGTGGGCGTGGTGTGGCTTGGTGGGCGTGGCAGGGGAAGGATACTGCAAAATCTCCATTCCCACCCCACTCCAGGGGAAGGATACTGCAAAATCTCCATTCCCACCACACTCCAGGGGAAGGATACTGCAAAATCCCCATTCCCTCCCCACTCCTGGGGGAAGGATATTGCAAAATCTCCATTCCCACCCCACTCTGGGGCCAGCCAGAGGTGGTATTTTCCGGTTCTCCGAACTACTCAAAATTTCCGCTACCGGTTCTCCAAACTACTCAAAATTTCCGCTACTGGTTCTCCAGAACCTGTTAGAACCTGCTGGATTTCACCCCTGCGTCCGGGCGGAGCCTCCCGCTGCCGCCGCTACCGGTTCGCCCAAACCGGTGCGAACCGGTAGCAACCCACCACTGGATACATCTGATTTGCAGCAATAGAAATCTGTCATTTATCAACATTCGAATTAGATTATTGTTTTCAACAGAGACAAGAAAGAAGATTTTTGAGCAATATGATCATTTTTCTCAACTTCTGTTTATAGCACAAGCAGGCCATTTTTACCTTTTTATTATTACCATAATGATTCATTTGGAAGCTACTTTCTTTTCCCAATATTGTAGTATATATCTTTATTTTTCCTTTATTAATCTGCTTAGCATAACTGCTTTTTGAAAAGATTTGTTTGAGCATAAATGCATTACAATATGTGGATTTAGTCAGGACTTCTCAGCTAAACTTTCATCACAGGATTGTTGTGAAGATAAAAATAAGCAGGGCATGTTGTATGAATGGAAAAATTGTGTATGTTTCAACAAGTTTAATGCTTTCTATTACACAACATAACTGTAAAGTAATATTTTTAAAAAATCCAATTTATGCCATTCTGGGCTATTGATAGGAGAGCTGGGAGATACAAATAGGAACTAAGTTTATTCAATTTTCATAGCCACCTATAATGGTGAACAGTCATAAAACAATTAAAACATGATTTAAAAAAATAAGTACAAATTGCAACCAGAGATGATATAATCTGTTGGTGTCAGCATAACCAAGAAATGGAGTCCTTCACACACTTGAGACCCCAGGACTGGGCATGCAGCCAAGACTGGGACCATCCCAGTCCTAATCTCAGGAAGGAAGGTATTCCAGAGAGCAGGTGCTACAGCAAAAAAGACATACCTCCTGGTCTCCACCAGCTGACAGAACCTAGAACATGCCCATCCTGGCTGGATAGGTAGAAATATCTGGAAGAAAACTCTCCCTCAGGTAACCCTGAGACTCTTTAATATAGGCCAGCAAACAACTGAGAAGTCAATGCGCACAATAAATAAGGAACTAAATCAGGCTATGCAGAGAGTGGCGAGGATGGCTGAAAAGATTATTAGACATGGCATATAAGCATTGCTTGACCACTGTCTGCAGTATTGTTAGGGATTCTACCCATCCTCTCTATGACCAGTTTTCTTTGTTACCTTCTGGGAGAAGGCTTTGTGGTATTCGAAGCAGAACAACTAGATTCTGTAATAGCTTTGTATCATATAGTATCAACCTTATGAATTTTGTAAACTTTTTTCTGCTATATATTCAAAATGGACTGTGAGGTGTGTGTGTGTGTGTGTGTGTGTGTGTGTGTGTGTGTGTGTGTGTATTTGGACAATTTGGCATTTTTAGCTGCTGCTACTGTTACCGGTACTTTATTATTGGTTTTGTTAAAAGCGGTTTATCGGAATTTCAGTTTAATGTGTACCATTGTGTATACAGAAAAATGACAATAAAGTTTATTCTATTCTATTCCGTTCCATTCCGTTCCGTTCCATTCCAAAAATATGCATTTCTGAGTTGTGGCACAATTCGGTTGAGCCAAATGGTGCTCAGACTGAACAGCTCCTCTTTCTCTGGCGGTGGAATCCATAATGAGGCAGATGCATTCTTCTGGGAATGCCAGCTGGAGAACCAAGTTATATGATTTGTAAAGCAAAGAAATCTCTTCTGTTCCTGCACCACTTTTGCTGCTGAGCTATTCAGCCAACTTCCCATCAAAGGACTGTTTTTACTGTAGCCCCAAATCAATGCATAAACACCAGGATAAGCCACTAAGAGCACCACAAGGTACTTCTCAACACTTCTGGCTCAGAGGCCACGCAGGCGCCGGCAGGCCAACGACAGCAAACCGAGCATATTAAACTTTTTTTTTTAAGCGGCAATAGTAGGTTCTTGTAGGACTTGCTTGATACCCCTTCGCCTTTCTGAGAGAGGACTCTGCCAAGAAAGGATTCTCCTGTTGTCCCTGGCTGGAGTAGCAGAAATCATGGAGGAGCAAAGGCCAGCTTAGAAAGATCACAGGATGGAAATCTTCTATAGGAACAAAAATATTAGCTCCATTATTCATACACACATCCAATTCCACAAAGTACCTGGAAGTATCAAAGCAAAATAAAGAGGAAAGGGGGGGGGGGAACTAGAGGAAGAAAAACCTCAGTAAAAATACTGACGTGATTCCATAACAATAATCAGTTTTTTTAAAGCACAGTTATCAGTGCTGATTAGCCTGACCAATGTCTTAGACTTGAAAGAAGTATTGACAAACCCATAGTATTTGGTAATAAAGAACCATAGAGCTTGAAGTGGGCATTTAAGCTAAATCTATACGTACTTCAAATTAAAGCATCCCAAACACATCTTCTGGTTGGGGTAATTGGTGATTTATTTTATGGGAGCTATGATGGCCAAAGAAGATTACAGGTAGTCCTTGACTTATGACCGGTCGCTTAACCACCTTTCAAAGTTACAAGTATCCCAGAGGTACTTATGATCCATTTCGAAGTTACGATGGCTGCCCCCACCGTCAATGATCACATTTTCGACACTTGGCAACAGGCCCAGCTTTATGGCCATTTGTAGAATCTTGTGGTCACATGACCATGATTTGTGACTTTTTTTTTGCCATTGTTTCCGTTGTTTACTTCTGGTTTCAGCAAAAAACACCCATTGGCAAAAAAAAAAAAAAAAAAAA
>QLTV01004393.1:652838-680290 GCA_003457575.1 Thermophis baileyi
ACACCAATAAAAAAAAAAAAAAAAAAAAAAAGGATTTACTTAATGATTGCTGCATTTGCTTGACTGCACTGTTTGTTTAATGACTGCTGCAAAACATGTTGAAAACTTGGGTCCAACCATGTGATGCCTCGACTTATGACCGCAACGACTTATTACCATAATTCCAGGCTCAGTAGTCATGGACTACATGTACTGACGATCAGAGGAGAATGGCTTCCCCTATTGCCAGCCATAATAAGGGTGATAATGAGTCAGCCTAGATTAGAAGATGCTTCTCCTAAAGTTGACAAGCCCATAGTTTTCATTTCCAACCACCAATTCTGTCCTCCACTGCTTCATTATTTTTTCTATAAACATTCTAATGTTTTTACTGACACCAGTTGTTTCTAAATATTTTATGGTCAAACTATGTGATAACAAATCAAACCTCTTTTTATAAACAATCCAGACCACAGGTAAATTGGTTTTCACATTTTGCAATTCTTCAAAATTTGAAGTTGATATTATGTACCTCTGCTTTTCCTTTTATTTATTTTACTGTTCTACTGGAAGGACATTATTTTCTTCTAAATAATCTTGGATGTTGCCTGCTATGCCTGTGAGTAATTTAAACATTATAGGCAACCATGTTACTGATCTATAGTTTCCGGGTGTCCTTTTCGCTGGGTCTTTTTGAATCAGATATTGCCAGTTATTAACGTTTGCCAGTTATTAACTAGTCACTGATGTTTCTTTTATGTAATACTTCATTAAGCTGTTTAGCTATAATTGGATGTAAGTTAGTCAGATATTTGAGCCAAAACCCATGCAATTAATCATTTCCAGGAGATGTCCACTTTTTAATCCTTTTCAATTTTTTAACCATTTAAAAAATTGGTTTCTGGTTATTATTTCTTCAATTAGATTTTTTACTAAATTCATCTTCAAACTCTTTTATCCATCCAGCATTTTTATTATAGTCTTTTTGAGTTTCCCATACATCTTTCCAAAAGTAGATGGTTTCCTTTTTGTTTGGTTTTCCATTTTCAGAATTCCTATTGCCATGTATACTTTGGTAAAATTGCCTCTGGCCTGATTGAAATAGCTGATTTTGCTTAACTTGGAGATTCGTGCCTCACAGGCATTTAATTTTCCCTGCTATTGCTATTATTTGTTGCTTTATGATTTCCAAAGCTTCTTCAACTTTTCTGGTACTAAGCCAGTATTTTTTTTATTAGACTTGTCTTGATCCTTACATTTTTCCATTTTTGCTTTTATGTTCTTTAAATTACTCACATCTGATCTTAATTTCTTTATCTTGGCCTCCAATCTGATCTTCCACTTTGGGATTGAATATGATTTTACTTTTGGTTTTCTAATTTTAATACTCAATTCTTGTGTAATCACTGTAGCCAAGCCGATCATACTGTAGGCAAGCTGATCGTATTGTAGGCAAATTGATTGGTCTGTTCGATAAATGTTATTTTAATCCTTGCAAGCACCTTATTTACATCCTTTATTAGAGGAGCCAGGTCTTTTTTGTGCACTACTTTCAATATTGTCAGTCTTTGTCTTTCTACTGGTAATTCTTCCCATGCCATAATTTTCTCTTTTAATTCTTGTCAGGGGTCAATTCATGGGTTGTTTCAGTACTGGCTGATACTGGCTCTGTTGTTATTACTTCTTTTAAATTCTCATTTCTGTAGTTCATATCAGCTTTTTCCATTATATTTGCAATTGTTTTTTATCCAAGTTTCTTCTACTGCTCTACTATTGTTTTGGGCTCTTCCATTTTCACAATTTTTCTGAATCTCTTCCGGTTCTACATTTCTGAATACTTTATTTCTCTTTATTTCTGGTAATGAACTTCCTTTGATCAGCTAATTGTGTTTCAATGATATTTGAATCTGGATAATTTTATATCTGCAGTTTAAACATTCACTTTAAGTAGCCCCACTGTGTTGGTTCTGATTCATGATAGCAAGGCATAATGGTGTAATTTTCAAATAGAGTATACTTTTGTCTTGTCTGTGGTTGTAGTTCTAGTAATCCTACAAGGCTAAACCCTGATTGCTCAGCCACATCTTCTGAATCCCCATATCCATTTGTCAACAGATGCCCAGGAACTCTAACATTTGATATGCTCCCTGTTGACCTGGGCAAAGACTGGTCTGGTATAGGATTCTTTTTTCTGTGGGTTGTTGTTTTTTTTTGCCATATTAAATGGGTTATTATTGTTATGGTTGGTTGCACAATCAACCAGATGTTTAGACTAAGCTCCTCCAGCCATTTTCATCAGGAGATTAGAACTGCCCTCTTATTTAGTAAACAAACATGGTATTTCAATTCAATTCAAGCAATTCAGTTCACTTGCTCATAAAAACAATGAAAACCCCACCCATTCATATATTTCTTTAAAAAAAAAAGAGCTTTTAGATATATCCGTTAAGGTCCTGCATTGTAGGATTTGTTTCAAGACTTTCCTTCTTTTTTCTTAACTGTCAGCTTTATCTCATGAAATTCTCTGGATAGCTCTGTGACCCTTTATATACAAACTGAAAGATTAAAATTTAGTAAGTTTGTGTTCAAAGCAGCTCATGAAAACGACATTCGGAACAAATGAAAACCAAGATGTTCATGGCTCAGTCTGAACCTGCCACGCCGTGCCAGACTTCTAATTCTACTGGTTTCAGCTCAACATTACTCATAGAATAAAAGAATGGTCCGTACCAAATGACAAAATTGCCTGTACCTTTTTTGTTTTTGTTTTAATTTCCACTGAATCAGAAGGTTTAGCGAGCAAAATGTGAAGTGTTTTTGTCTTTACAGCTTGCCAAAGCATGTCAGGTCTTGATTTAAGCCAATTTTGAGAATATATTCTCAAATCTTTCCCAAACAAGGTTAGGTGAGCAGATTGCCTGATAGGAATAGGAAAGCAACATGGGTTTTCTGCAGCCTCAATAATCTTGCTTGTAGACGGCTGGTTTCCCGTGTGAGAAATCACAGTTTGGGGGCAAGGTTGTTAAAAGATAAAAACTTGATTCCTCCCAAACAACCCTATTAACTATTGTTGGCTTCTTGCTGTCTTTGGCAGAAAGCTGAGAATATATGTCTATGTTCTAAGTTATTTGTGAACTCCTCTCTGTTGGAAAAGAGGGCAGGAATCTACTCAATTCTAAAATTGCCAATTATGTAGGAGGTCCTCCCTCCCACAACTTTTACTTCACCACCCCCAAACCACACCACTGTGCACATACGAGCTAAGGAAACTCCCATATTTTTCATCAGGTGGAGAAAGAGAAGGGATGAAAAGGCTAGTATTGGATCCCAAAGGGGAAACTTAAATAAAAGCTCCAAGGTTATTAACAGTTTTCAACAAGTCAATGTGAAAATTAATTTGGCACCTGGTGTTCATGAACACCACAATCCTATGCAGGTAATCTGAGATGTATTTAGAGGATTTTTTCACTAACAGGTTTCCTCTAGGTGCACTGGACTAAAATGTTCATAATTCTCCATTCTCGAGACTCTGACGGGAGGACACCAAATCAGGAAAATCAGCCCTGACCCTCACCTGACATTTTCTGAGCTATCTCCAAATTTTCCTTCTCAAATAACTCAGCCTCCAACATCCTCAGCCAGTTTATAAAGCAAATGTAACTATTTTCTCCCATTCTTTTTCTCAGGAATTTTCCACACTGTAGCCTTCACTGTAACCTTCGGTTGCTTGTCTCCTGTGCAATAACTGGCTGGCGATAAAGCCACTTAAGACACCCCTTTCCAGATGTCAGCCTCCTCCTCCATGCTGGCCATGGGAATGGCCAAGCATTCTGTCTGTCCAAAATGCAGTTAAAGGTGACCCCGATTGGCAGATTCTCCATTTCTTTTACCCTGCTATCCATGCCAGAAATCAAGTGCCAACCAGGGAGGCTGGTGGGGAAAAGGACAGGTTTTACAGTTCTTTTAGTCATTTGGGCTAGAAGGGAAAGCTTGGCAGACCTCCTCCCAGGTCAGGGGTGGGTTCTAATTTACCTCGCCGCCGGTTCGCTTCCTCCCGTGCCACATGGCTGTGCGCACATTGCATGCCATGTGGCCGCGCGGACATGCGCGCATGCAGTGCCAAAAATTCGCAAAAAAAAAAAAAAAGCTGAAAACAAGATGGTGGCGCATGCGCAGTGCCAGGGACTTGGCTTCTGCACATGCGCAGAAGAAAAAAAAATCAGCAAAAAATCCCCCCTCCAAAAAATCCCCCAAAAAAGATGGCGGCATCCATGGACCGGCACCGAAAGAACCTGCTCCGTGATGTCACCAGCGGTTTGCTACTGGTTCTATAGAACCGGTGCGAACCGGGAGGAACCCACCTCTGTCCCAGGTAAGAGAAAAGATGCAGCATTTCACCCTTCTGTTACTGAACCTTTAAAAAATAAAATCCCTTCAAAGATCCAGCCTTTCATCAGCAGCCCAGTACAAAATAGCTATCAAAGAGAGAACCTGGGGATGATGGGCGTGCCAGAACACACATAGCCAATGGGAACAGAGGCATTTGCATAAGATGGGAGGAAGTGCAATAGATGAGTCAAACTGCCCTGCTCTCACCAGTGGAAAAAGGAAAACAATCCTTTTGATACTGAGCAAAAAATATGGATGAAGCTCACCATCCCACCTTCCTAGAGGCAGGCTAAGGATGGCATCATCTGTTTTTGCCCTCTTGAAACGATAGGCAAGAATAATAAAACACACAGGTATAGAATAGATAGTATGTGGCTCAACAGCAGCAACTACCATGTTTCCCTGAAAATAAGACCCTGTCTTATATTTTTTTGAACCCTGAAATAAGCGCTTGGCCTTATTGCCATGCACTCAAAAGCCCGATTGGGCTTATTATCAGGGGATGTCTTATTTTGGGGGAAACAGGGTAAGAGAGGGATCTTGGAATCCTAGTGGATAACCACTTAAATATGAGCCAGCAGTGTTCTGCAGCTGCCAAAAAAGCCAACGCAGTCCTGGGTTCCATAGCATCAAAGTCACAAGAAGTATTAGTACTGCTTTGTAGTGCAGTAGAAAGACCAAACTTGGAATACTGCGTCCAGTTTTGGTCACCAATGTCAGGGAATCGCGTAGCCGGTGTCCAAATGGAGTCAGAGACGCTGACACGAACTTGTAGTTTTATATAGTAATAGCAATAGCACTTAGACTTATATACCATTTTACAGTGCTTTACAGCCCTCTCTAAGCAGTTTACATAGTCAGCATTTTGCCCCCAACAATCTGGGTCCTCATTTTACCCACCTTGGAAGGATGGAAGGCTGAGTCAACCTTGAGCCGGTGAGAATCAAACTGCCGAACTGCTGGCAGCCCGCAGTCAGCAGAAGTATCCTGCAGTACTGCATTCTAACCACTGTGCCACCGTGGCTCTTATATTTATATTTATATAAATAAATATATTTTATATTTACAGCAAACAATAGCAATAGCAATAGCAATAGCAGTTAGACTTATATACCGCTTCATAGTGCTTTACAGCCCTCTCTAAGCGGTTTACAGAGTTAGCATATTGCCCCCAACAATCTGGGTCCTCATTTTACCCACCTCAGAAGGATGGAAGGCTGAGTCAACCTTGAGCCGGTGAGATTTGAACCGCCGAACTGCAGCTAGCAGTCAGCTGAAGTAGCCTGCAGTACTGCACTCTAACCACTGCGCCACCTCGGCTCTTTTAGTCAGGCATGTCACAACATCATGAGGTAAATCATTAGGTAAATCACAGAAGAGCATAGAGAGCACAAAGAAGTAAAAGGCAGGGCAAAAAAGGGAAACTCCCTCTTTATACCCAGCAACCAATCATAACGTAGATTGCCTCATGCAGGAACCTGCACTCTCCAACCAATCAACTACAACTGTGTGTTCTGGTCCATTGTATACTTTACTATTCCAGCTATTAAATTAAATATCTTAACATACTGCACTAGAACGACCACACTTGGAATACTGCATCCAATTTTGGTCACCATGATACAAAAAAGATGTTGAGACTCTAGAAAGAGTGCAGAGAAGAGCAACAAAGATGATTAGGGGACTGGAGGCTAAAACATACGATAATAAGGTTGCAGGAATTGGGTATGTCTAGTCTAACAAAGATAAGGACTAGGAGTGACATGATAGCAGTATTCCAATATTCGGGCTGTTGCAGAGAAGGGGGGTGGGTCAATCTATTCTCCAAAGTACTCCAAAGACAAGAAGCAATGGATGGAAACTAATCAAAGAGAGATCCAACCTAGAATTATGGAGAAATTTCCTGACAGAGAACAATTAATGGAATGGCTTGTCTCCAGAAGTCGTGGGTGCTCCATCACTAGAGATTTTTAAGAATAAATTGAACATTTGTCCGGAATCATAAGGTCTCCTGCTTTATCAGAGGGTTGGAACAGAAGACCTCCAAGGTCCCTTCCAACACTGTTGTTCTGTATTCTGCATTCTATTTTGCATCCTCATACTTGGGCATCAAAAAAATATGGATCAACTATAAGTCATAAAGAACTGTGCTTAGAAATAATTAAGGCTGTACAAATTTGATTCCCAAAGGGAATGGAATGCAAACATAGTACCTACTGGTATTTGCCATTCTTTAAAGCAGCTGTGTCATTCCCTGGGACTATGTTTCATGTGCTGCAAAGTATCTTTTAAAAATTATTTTCAAAGCATTGCACAATCCTACTTAGGATTTCTATCCTGGCAACAACGCTTCTGAATTCCATCTAGTGCGGCTTCTATTACTGCTTTTATTACAGTAAATCTTATTAATAAAACCCACAAACTAAGACATCCAATGTAATTCAGATGTTGCTGAATTACAGTTTCCAGCATTCATCACCACTTATCCAACTGTCTGAAGCTGCTGGAAGTTAAAACCCAACAATTTTTGGGTGACCTACATAACGGGACAGGTTATCCCCATTCTGTGCAACATTAGTCATAAAATTAATATGTAGGAGAAAAGCTCCATTTTCAGTAAAGTCAAATTTGCAAAAGATATAAAATCATATGAGAATCTGTGTAACTAATCTACTAGCCAATTAAATGTGATTATTAATGACGGCCATTTGAGTTTCAGTTGGAAAAGAAAAACAGAAAATGGAGAGGGAGAAGGTAAAATAAAATAATTACAGCGTCTACAGTTTGTTATCTGAAAAAAGATACTCTAATTTCTCTTCAGATCACATAAATCTTTTGCCTCTTACTTACAGGGAAGTTTTAATGAATAAGTTTATTCTTCAAGCACCCACCCTAGATGCCGGATGAGAAATAATCATGCCTTTTATTGCATGATTTTCTGGGTCAATTACCACATTAAACTTTCGCTAAAGGTTGAATCAGACAATTGGACTAGGAGTGAAACTGGTGCCTGTGATGTCGTCCTTGACTTACAACCATTTGTTTAGAAGAGAGTTACAACCAATTCTCACACTTACAACCCCATGGTCACGTGATCAAAATTTGGTTGCTTGGTAACCAGCATCTATTTACAAGGATTACAGCATTGCAGGAGTCATGTGATTGCTCTTTGTGATCTTCCCAGCTGGTTTCTAATAAGCAGAGTCAATGGGGCAAATCAGATTTGCTTAATCACCATGTGATTCACTTCATAACTGCAGTGATTCGCTTAACCATCTTGGCAAAAATTTCATAAAATCAGGAGTGACTCACTTAATAACTGGCTTGCTTAGCAATCGAAATTGTGGTCCCAAGTCGAGGACTACCTGTATTCAGGTACAACCTTTTATTTGGTGACAGAATTTTTGCATTACTCGTTTGCAAATAAGTCTTCCCCAATCTGGTACTCTCCAGATGTGTTCAAGTTCCCAAAGTCTCAAGAATTCTGGGTATTGAAGTCCAACATATTTAGAAACCCCAAATTGAGTTTATTCATTTATTGTTTATTTTTGTATATGATTTTTATGACCAGAGTTACCACACAGGTAACTCAAATAACTCTGGTTGGCATACAACAAACAGAAGCAGGAAAATCACAACGTACAACCAGTGATGACCATGAATAAAACACCCCACTCATCTAACTTCCTGATCCAAATCCCTGGAGAAACATCCTGATCTTCAGCGTGTCACAAAAGACTAACAGGATTAGGGCTATTTGAATCTCCAGGTGGGACAGCGTTTCCAAGGGCATTATTGATCAGTAAAGATTGGCAGAATAATTTAATATTCTAATTTATATGATCAAAGTATTAAAAATGTAAACACTGGGGAATTATTATTAGATAGACATTTTTACTTTTCTCTCTACAGTTAAGAAAATGAAAAACAACATAATATATGGAAAGATGCAGTGGAGAGTTGAGAAAAAAATACATGAACTTCAGAGACTTTTGGAGAAAGATAATAAAATATTGACTTCGAAGTACTAAAAAACAAGTCTGGGTTTTGCTTTACAACCAGGCTTATTTTCAATGTTTTTTAACATTTTGTTCCATTATGTTTTCCAACTAATCTCTGCAAACATAAAAAGGCTAAGAATTTAATAAATGTCTGCAGTGAAAGCTGGCCTCTTCCGGATCCTAATTCTCGCATTTGCTGTCTATGTCTCACTGCTGTTACAGCTAACCAAAGGAAAGAACATTTTTAGTAACACTCTTGCTAAGGACAATCTCAGTATGTTCTTTCTGCTACCATGGCTTTTGTTTTGTTTTCAAACTTTTAAAAAGTAAACATTTACAACAAATTCAGGATGCAACCCAAGAATCTATTTTCAATGGTGGAATATTTAGAAAAAGAAACAGCTCTGAGGCTTTGTAGAAGGAATGTCTTGCCTCACTCAGTATGGATTCATACCTCACACTAAGCCATAAGGTGTTTGTTTTGTGTGAATTCAGTCAGTTACAGTTTGTAAATGGTCATGCAGAATTTACATCTCTGTGGTTTATTAGTTACGCTCTTGTTAAACAATTGATAGCTTATCATGCCATGTGAAAGACTGGTTTCCAATCTTCAACAAAGGCAATACCAATCTGCCTCCTGCAACAGCATAGCAAGTTTGAATTCGCAGTCATGGTGAACCAGGATTTTGGGGCAGAAGTCCAGGGTTCCCCATATTGGAATAAGGAAACATCCTCAAACGTAGCAGAGCTTAATGCATTGGATTGGATCCATTTAAATCCCTGGGAATTGCTTCTTCCAACTAATAAAGCTCTCGCCAACTCCAATGGATCTTTTCTAAATATATCTACCTCTTTATCCAATCCATTGCTTTTTAAAGAAGGAACCTCGGTAGGAACATTTAACCTAGTCTTAAGTGACCTATCCATATCTCTGCCTTGATAGATCACTTCCCCATAGGTCTGCCTTACATTTTCATTTTCTTTGATTATTAATTATATGCCATCAAATCATTGTCAGCTGTTAGTAATTAAGATAGATTTTCTCCATGACAATCTGTCCCTAACCTGCTCCTTCAGCTGTTGCCCGTACACTCATCATTACTATAAACTGTGTCCATCCACCTTCCTGCTGGTCATCATCTTCTCTTTCCTTGCAACATTTCCCAGCATTAAAGCCTTCTCCAGAGAACCAGATCTTCACATCATGTGTATAAAGTAGGATAATTTGAGTCTGGTCAGATGTGTGTTAGTCAGAACTCTGGGTTGATTTGTTCAATGATTTCCTTGGTTGTTCACAGTATTCTCAGGTGTTTTCTCCAGCAGCAACGTTCAAAAGGGACAAAACATTTCATATCTTGGTATTTAAGAGTCTAACTTTCACTTCCATAGTGTGTAAGGAATACCACGGCTTGCCTAATTCTGATCTTTGTAGGTATAGATACATTACAGCAGGGGTGTCAAACTCACATCGTCACGGCAGCATCATGTGACGTTGAAGGACTTTTTTCCCCTTCGCTAAACCGGGCGTGCGCATGGCCAGCGTGTGATGCATCTGGGCCGCGAGTTTGACAGCCCTGCATTACAGCCTTTGAACAGCTTTTTCAAGGCTCTCATGTCTGCTCTGCTGAGTGCAGCATGTTTCTTGACTGCTTGTTCTTTTACTGTTGATGGTAAAAATTAAGATTAGGAATGGAATTCCCTATGTCTTATGTACTCAATCGTCACTCACTTGTGGCTACAAACAGGGCTTTCCTAACACGTCTAGTTCACACAAGATGTGAAACTCTAAACCAGAATTAACAAAATGCTATTTGTGTATTTACTAAGTGTGCTCCAACAAATGAATTATACTGTGGCTTAATATGAGCTCCTAGTTCTTGCCATTTATTACACTTAAGAGCACAATTTGCCTCTATCACAAACACCATCATAAGTGCCTCCATTTGTAGGACTATCTCTCTCTAAATGTTTGTACCCATCACACCAGGTCCAACAGGAGAGGCATGCCCTGGGCCCCAACAACTAATGGTTGTTGACTAGCAGGACCAAGAAAGCAGCCGTTTTCGGTTACAGAACCAACCTTTTAGAACATGGTGCCCTTGAGTTTTGATGTGCCCTGATCTTGCCAGCCTTTCAGAAAGCTTCAAAGACTTGGCTGTACTTCCAGGTGTGGGGGCCAGGAAGTTATCTTGAGTTTATGAGACGTTGTGGTTTTTTATTGTTAGCATTGGAGAGCCATGGTGGCGCAGTGGTTATAGTGCAGTATTGTAGGCTTACTGCTAACTGCCAGCAGTTCGATTCTCACCCACTCGAAGCTGACTCAGCCTTCCATCCTTCCGAGGTCGATAAAATGAGGACACAGATTGTTGGGGGAAATACAGGTAGTCCTTGACTTATGACAACAGTGCCCAAAATTTCCATTGCTATGTGAGACATCTGTTAAGTGAGTTTTGCCCTATTTTATGACCTCTCTTGCCACAGTTGTTAAGTGAGTCACCGCAGTTGTTAGCAACACAGTTGTTAAGTGAATCTGGCTTCTCCATTGACTTTGCTTACCAAAAAGTCAGAAAAGACCTGGCTCTTCCGGCAGGCTTGGGGCCGTTGATCTCGCCTCTGTAATTGGCGAGGTCCAGCCATGAAACGGTATGTATGAGTTTTTAACTGTTTTTATTATGGTTTCTTTTAATGGTTTTTTATATTGTTGTGAGCCGCCCAGAGTCCCTTGGGAGTTGGGCGGCATACAAATTTAATAAATAATAATAATAATAATAATAAAAGGTGATCACATGACCAGAGGTGGTATTCTGCCGGTTCGGGCGAACCGGTAGTAGCGACCTGCGGTTAGCCACCCAGAGTTGCTATGGTGTGACAGGTAGCCATACAAATTAAATAAATAAACACATCATGAAAGTATAGAGGCAACCTCTATCAGGTTTCCCATCCAGTTGCTGAGAGGCCCCTACCTACTTCCTTTCAGAGATGGGAGAAGCTTCTGCTAATTGAAGATGAATGGCTCAGTAGTGGGGAAAATGTCCTTCTTTTCTTCCTATAACATAGCAATTTAGTAAATTGTTTTACATGAAATCTAATTTAGATTACTAAATAATGTATTTTAAAATTCAGGAACATTTTGAATAATGATCTTTATTCATCAAATTTACATATTACTGGCAGAACTCAGCAGCCAAGTTTATAAAACAAACATCTATAAGTTTTACTAAATGAATGGTTATGTACAGACATTGAGAAATGTAATACCAACACTTATAAAAAGGAGATAGAGAATATGAAATATTTTAGCATATGTTCTAATTCAGGGGTGGGTTCTAACTTACCTCACTGCCAGTTTGCTTCCTCCCGTGCCGCGCATGCGCAGTGCCAAAAAATTCAAAAAAATCCCCCCCCCCAAAAAAAGCCAAAAACAAGATGGCGATGCATGCGCAGTGCCGGAAACTCAGCTTCTGCACATGCGCAGAAGAAAAAAAGAATAATAAAAAAAATCTCCCCCCCCATTTTTTTTCAAAAAAAAAATTCCCCCAAAAAAGATGGCGGCAACCACGGACCAGCACCGACCCAAACGGCTCCATGATGTCACCAGCGGGTTGCTACCGGTTTGGGCGAGCCTGTCCGAACCGGGAGGAACCCACTTCTGTTCTAATTTCATAAACCAAGTTATCACTCATAATTAAAATACTTTTTTCTCTTCTTCATTCCTTCATTTAAACATCTGAATTATTTGTCTAAAAACTACAAAGCAGCGAATAATTTTTCCTAACAACTTTTCTTGTTCTTTATAACGTGCAAAAGAATCCTTTGTGCGTTTCTCAGAAGTAAGCCTCATGCAGTTCATCAAAATTTGTTCAACAATAAGTATGTTACAAATGCTGTCTTAATGAACATTCCTGTCAGCCCAAATATTACGTACTATTTGTTATGTTTTTATTGGAAGCAGCATTTTACAAGAATTGCATGTTTTCTCTCTCTTTCCTATTCAAACTGAAATATTTTTCATTGGTCAAATTTCCTAATAAAGGCAGGAAAGTTAAGATTCTATGAGACCTTAGTGAATATTGCTACTATCTTGGTGAAAACTGTCCATAAAGGAGTTAAGTCTAAAAAAATCCATAAATGGAAACTATAGGCAACATATGCAATATGCATGCAATGTGTTTGTTATAAACACCCAGTTGAGAATTCAATTTTTCAATACAGGAGTATTTTTATTCCAACTTCCTGTTACTAAAACAGTTATTAATATTATTAAATACTAAAGAAATATTGAAACAAAAATGGAGTTAATAGATTCTCTGATTTTGATAGCTCTGTCAGAAACTGATTAGTTTTTGTTGGATTCTGGCACAGAAGACGCTTCAGACAGGCTTGGTAGAACAGCTCTTTATTTACAAGTGTCTACAGACTCCAGCAACTCTGCAATCTGACAGCCGGCTTTATATACCGAGCTGTCAGTGAAACCAACCAATCAGGTCTCTCCATTCTCCCACCAGAATGGAGGACCTGACTGTAAATTATTGCAGTCTTGATACACAACACCCCTCCCCTCTTGGTTTGGTCCAACCATCAGCATACGTAGTCTCGTAAGTAGGAGGGGCGTTTTGAGGTCCTAGTGGACCTGCGCAGCTCATTTGGGCAGTCGGCGTCGAGCTGAGAGGATGGGTTTCGTTCCCTCTCTAGCTCCGCCTGTGGAACCTCCGAGAAGCTTTCGGGCGGGGCCTCGGAATTACCCGGAACCGGTTCGTGACTGGGACAGCGCTGGATCTCCGGCTCCCCAGGTAAATACTCCGCCTCTCTCGGGTCGTCATCAGCTGTGGGGGAATAGGAATGGTTTTTATTTTCGTGATAGTCTGCATTGGGAAGTTGGCGGCTGCGCAGTTGGTCAATGTGGCGCCGCCATTTTCTTCCATCTGGAACTGCGACTATGTAAGACCTGGGACTGAGATTCCTGTAATTTCCCCCGGCATCCATTGTGCATCTTCCACAAAGTTTTTTGCGAAGACTAGGTCCCCGATTTTGAAAGTCCTAGTGTGTTTGCTATTGGCTAGCTCTGGTTCCTGCTGAGAGTAGCTCTGGTGCAACCTGTCTAACTTTGACCGAAGCCGCCGGCCCATTAACAGCTCGGCCGGGCTTCTCCCTGTGGTCGTACTTGGGGTGATATGCTGGGCTAGCAAGAAGTTGTCCACCCGGGCTTGCCAGTCCCCTGGGCCAAGCCGGCCTAGTGCCTCTTTGGCCGCTCGCACCATGCGTTCCGCCTGGCCATTACTCGATGGATGGAACGGGGCGACAAGTGCGTGTCGGACCCCAAGTTCTGCCAGGAAGCCCTCAAATTGTGTGGCCATGAATTGTGGCCCGTTATCGGAGACCAACACATCAGGTAGGCCGTGTGTTGTGAAAAGTCTCCGAAGTGCCCTGATCGTGGCTTCTGCTGTGGTGTACCCCATTAGAACAATTTCCAGCCACTTTGAATAAGCGTCGATGACAACCAGGAAGGTTTGCCCATGGAATGGGCCTGCTTAGTCAATGTGAACCCGGGACCAGGGGGCTTGGGGCTTGTCCCATTCCTGCACCGGGGCTTTTGGTGGGGCGGCCCTTGACTCCTGACAGGGGGTGCAACCCGCTACCCATTTCTCAATCTGCTCGTCCATTTTCGGCCACCAAACGTAGCTCCGGGCCAGAGCTTTCATTCTAACCACCCCTGGGTGCCCTTCATGCAATGCCCTTAGAATTGCCTCTCGAAGCGACAGAGGTGCGAGGACTCTATCCCCCCATAACAACCCCCCCCCTTGCGCTGAGATTTCGTGCTGCCTGCTGACATAGGGCCTGAACTCCGGGCTAACCGGCCCTTGCGGCCACCCCCTCCACACCCAGTTCAGAAGCTTGCGGAAAACCGGGTCCTTGGCAGAGTGCGCAGCCACCTCAGCCGAGGTGACAAGGCCCGAGTCCAGGCAGTCAACCAGAACGACCGGGACGCCTGAAGTGGGGTCGTCCACGAAGTCCGGCAAGGGGCAACGACTGACAGCATCAGCATGTCCAAGAGTCCGCCCCAGCCGATGGGTAAGGTGGTAGGAGTACGCCGAAAGAAAAATTGTCCATCTGGTGAAGCACGGTGACAGGTAGGCGGGCGTGGGGCGATCCCCCGCGATTAGCCCTAACAAGGGCTTGTGGTCAGTGACCAGCTCAAAGTCTCTGCTGAACAGGTACTCGTGGAAACGTTTTATGCCAGCGACCGCAGCCAAAGCCTCGTGGTCCAACTGGCTGTAGTTGCATTCGGCACTGGAGAGCGTCCGCGAAAAATATGCGACCGGAGCCTCCCTCCCATCGGGTAGACGGTGGCTGAGCACATCCCCGACCCCGAAAGGAGAGGTGTCGCATACGAGCACAACCGGCAGAGTCTCATTGAATTGAATGAGGAAGCTATCTTCAGACAGGAGGCGTTTGACAGCCGCGAAAGCGGCGGCCTCCTTATGCCCCCACACCCAGGCGGCTTTCTTAGCTAACAGCCTGTGCAACGGCTCAGCTACTGTGGCTTTGTCCTTTAAGAACATGCTGTAAAAGTTGAGTAGGCCCAGAAAAGCCTGCAGTTCAGTCTTGTTGGTCGGCGTGGGGGCCTCCCGGATAGCCCTCACCTTGCTGGTAGTGGGGTGGATTCCCTGACCGTTTATACGGTATCCCAGGAATTCAACCTCTGGGACCCCAATTTGGCATTTGCTGCCTTTTACTTTGAGGCCAGCAGCTCTGAACCTGCTCAGGACCTCTCGCAGCCTGGAACCCAGCTGCTGTTCGTTGGCGGCCGTGACTAACACGTCGTCGAAATAGGGCTCCACCCCAGGGATTTTGAGTAAAAGGCGCTCCATGATGCCCTGAAAAATCCCTGGGGCTACACGGACTCCGAATTGAAGGCGATGACATTTGAATGCCCTGCGGTGCGTGACGATGGTTTGCGCCTCTGCCGTAGCGCCATCTACCGGCAGTTGCTGGTACGCCTGCGCGAGGTCCAGCTTGGCGAAAATGGCGCCCGGGCCCAGAGTGTGTAGTAGGTGTTGGACTACCGGCACGGGGTAAGCACTCTGCTGCAATGCCTTGTTTATAGTGCATTTATAATCCGCGCAGATGCGGATGGACCTGTCGCTCTTGATAGGGGTGACGATCGGGGTCTCCCAACAGGCGTGATCAACGGGCTCAAGAACCCCTTGGCTTATCAATTTGTCAAGCTCCCTGTCTATCTTAGGCTTTAGGGCGAAAGGGACCCTGCATGGCTTAAGCCTGATGGGGGCAACCTGGGGATCTAGATTGAATGCTATAGGCGTGCCCACATACTTGCCCAGCTGAGTGTCGAAAACGTCTTTGAACTCGCGAAGCAGATCGTCTGCGCAGCTGCCGGACACCATGCTGATTCCGGTCACCCCGAGTCCCAAGGCGTCGAACCAGTCCAGGCCGAGTAGTGTGGTCAGGTCCCCTCGAACCACCGTGATGGGCAGGTTGCCGCTGAACTTGCCGAATTGCACCTGGAAGCTTTGCCAGCCGAGCACTGGGATTCGGTTGCCCTGGTAGTCGTTGAGCCTCAAGGGTTGGTTCTTCAGGTATTTATGGCGGAGCGCCGGAATGGCCCTTTTAATGACAGCCCAAGAGATGATTGATATGGAGGATCCCGTATCAATCTCCATATCGCAGGGGCACCCTTCGATCCTTACGGTGACGTGGATCTTCTTGTGAAGGGGGTGCTCGCCTGTCCGACTCGGGTTTGGTTAGCCTCAGGGTGGCGGTTCCCTTCTGGCCGGCGTTTAGGCTGCCATGGCGACTTGGACGCTTGTCGTGTGCTGGTCTTCTTGTACTCGGTAGGGGCTTGACCTCCCGATGGTTGGCTGGCCCGGCAGACCCTGGCGAGGTGCCCGGTTTGGCCACAGCGGTGGCAGACAGCGTCTCTGTATTTACAGGAGGCTCGCTGGTGTTGCCCGCCACAACTGGAGCATGGGTGATATTTCGGTTGCTCCGTGCTGTGGCGCTGCTCCGTCCGGAAAACCTCCTCTTCTTCACTCTCCTCGGATGGTTCATCAAGGCACCTGCTTTCGTGCACCGGAGCGGACGGCTTTGGTGGCACTTGAGGAGCTGGGCATCGATGTAGGGTGTCAGCTCCCTTATTCGACGCTTCGGTTGCCCGGGCCTCGTCTAGGGCCGTCTGTAGGGTTAGGTTCGCCTTGGCCAGCAGCCGCCGTTGCAACCTCAGATCCTGGACCCCACAGATAAGTTGGTCCAGGAGTATATCGCCGAGGTCTCGGAACTCACAATGTGTGGCGGCCTTACGAAGCGCTGCCATATATTGATTTATAGACTCCCCGTCCTGTTGAAGCCTCTGCCGAAATTCATGCCTCCAGACCACCTTGGAAGGTACCGGGGCATAATGCGTTTGCAGTAGGTTCTGCAGCGTAGGCCACAGGATTGTTTCGACTGGAGTTGGCTCTGCGAGTGATTCAGCCGTGTCGAAGACCTCATGGCCGCAGTGGCTGAGGAACAGCGCCCGCTTCCTATTGTCCGATAGGCCGGTGAGGTCATTGGCCTCTAGGAAGCATTGAAAACGGGTCATGTAGGACCCCCAGTTCTCCTTGGTGGAGTCGAATGGAGTCGGCGGGTGGAACGCTGACATTCTGGCGCCTTCTTGCGGTTCGAATTTACCGCCAAAAAATGGTTGCCGATGTTCGCCGCCGTGCTGGGTCTTCGGTGTCTTCAGCTCTTCTGTGATCCCATCCTCGTCGCCAGTGTTGGATTCTGGCACAGAAGACGCTTCAGACAGGCTTGGTAGAACAGCTCTTTATTTACAAGTGTCTACAGACTCCAGCAACTCTGCAATCTGACAGCCGGCTTTATATACCGAGCTGTCAGTGAAACCAACCAATCAGGTCTCTCCATTCTCCCGCCAGAATGGAGGACCTGACTGTAAACTATTGCAGTCTTGATACACAACAGTTTTCATATATAGCTGCGAGTTAGAGAAAGAGAAAAAGCAAAAACTAAACAGAGTTTATATTATTTGGGCCATTTGCTCATTAGAGAGTTTCTTTTTCAACATCAATTGTAGGTCAGACATAGATTCACTAATCTGTGAGTCATGGAGCAGGATATCCGTAATATAATCAGATATCTTACCTAGAACCCTACATGGGAAAGGACAGAATTGAATTCTTTGAACTTTTCTTTTGAAAATTCACTGGAAAACCCAGTGAACCAAGTAAAACATATTGCCAAGTAAACTTAACAGGGTAGTATATGCCTGAAGTATATTTAGAATATTACTTTTCTTAACTTTCCATTACTTTATCAGCATCTGGAGTAAAGGAGAAAAAAATTCAGAGCAAGTTGTATTTTGAAAATACAAGAAGTGTTCCTAGGACAGACCTGATACTATTGAGTTCATATTATCATTTTAAGATCTGCTAGTGATTAAATGCACAGAATGTTTTTCAGTAGTCCAGCAAATAGTCAAGTACGTACATTATATTTGAATTCATTGTTAAATAATCAGATTTTAGGTGTTTCCTGGATTTATAGACTGGGAATAAGAAAAGCAAATCTATTATTTCTTTGTCTTATAGCGCCAAAGTCTAGAGACTTATATGTTTCTATAATACGAATACTATTGTCTTCTTTTTTCCCCTCAAAATGTATAGCTCAGATTCAACAAAACACATTTCTGCATTCTGTTAGAATATTTCCCTCCTCCTGCAGACAGGAATGTTTTCTATTTTCTATGCCATTAAATGATTATAGGCTTTACTTGCATAACATATAATTTTTTTAAAAGATCTATGGAAAAAAGTGTGGGAATGTACAATTTATCTTAAAAAGTAAAAATAAAAAATAATGCTACTAACCAAAAGCTTTAAGCTCTTTAAATATTGACACTTTCTGTTTCATCCTTCTATCTCAAAGTGCACAACGGGGCATAGAAACTTGGAAGAAAGGTGGTTTAAGATCAGATTTTAGAAATATGGCACAGCTTTTAAGCTATCAATATGATAGCTTTGTACTGGGAATATTTTAGAGAGGAAAGAGGAAATGATAAATCACTTTTAATTAATCAATTTATTTCATTCCAATCCACCCAAACCACAGAACTATAAAAACAGTAGAAGATTCCTTGGAATATGTTGTCTTGTGTCTGGAAATTATCAGCACTCCCATTTTGTTGACTATTACATCAGACTAGGGGAAAAAATAACATGGAAGGCTTAGATATAAAGTAACTGAAACATCCCACAAATGATTTATGTGAGATTTTATTAATTGTTGTAAATTAGGAGAGAGAAGAGACAGGAGAGGTTTGGCACTCTTGATGTTCCCTGAAATTTTATCCTAAACAACTAGTATGAAAATTCACCAAATTTGCTATAACAGTATCAAATTTGTTCATTTGCTTTCAGAATAGGGATGTTTGAAAGTTGAGCATATGTTCAAGATGCTCCTTTAGTACATTTCTAAGAGATTGGGGGGGAACCCCCTAATTTTAACAACTTTCCTATTCTTAAACCCTTAAAGAGCCAGTGCAGAATTGATACTCTGTCTGTCTGTCTGCCTCATTTCTGCACCCTTTTGCCTCACTTATCTAAGTCAAAATAAACCTTATTGTCTCTTAAACTGGACAAAGGGGGAAATTGGAGGTCAGAGGGAGGATCAGTCATATTTCCCCAAATCTTTGCAAATGGCCCTCCCTAAATTAATGACAGAATTTTTGACTCAAATTTTTTGATAACCCCTTTTTCCCCACACACTTTTCCTACCATGTTTCCTCCACATCCATAACTTTTTAAAAATTATCAATTTAAAACTCCCCTTTGCTCTATTTGTACACCTTCAAAATTGACCCGAAACCCCCTGCATAAGGTAACAATGCCAAAGATTTGGTTGTATTGCTGGTGTTTCCCATTTCTCTCAACACTTTACAAATTGGAGGAGGAAAATAATATTCCAAGCTGGCCTTGATAAAAGGCACCCACCTCCCCTCCCTCCCAAATGTATAACAATTACCATATAGAGATTTCAAAGAATCACTGAAAGTAGATTTTGAACAATCAGCAAAATCAGTACATAAAGGGAGGGGGGGAGGGAGGGAGGGAGAAAGAGAGAAGAAAGAAAGGAGTAAAGGAAAGAAAACAGAAGTTCCTACAAAGTTCCACCAGACATTTTCAACAACTTCTATTTTTAACAGAGCTGCTGCTATTTATAGACAAGGCTGCTGAACCTTCACCTCATCCTGGCAACAAGTAATTTCTCCCCACAGTTGCCCCAGGCAGCCCTTGCCTCCTCCTTCTCCCCCTCCCCCTCCCCCCTTTCTCTTGGCTCCAAACACACCTCATTTTTCACATGGCAGCTTCTCCTGTTCCAGCCCCACCCCAGCTTACTTTTTCTTTACACACACAAGCCTGTGTGCACATACACACTCACAGTCAGTCACAGGCTAAATTTTCCTTTCCTTTCCTTTCCTTTCCTTTCCTTTCCCCTTTCCCTTCCCTCCCCTTCCCCCTTTCTCCTTCAAAACCTATTTTTCAGGCTAAAAGGCAAATCTGACATTTGAACAGCATGCTAAAAGCTCCATCACCCCAAATTAGTGGGTGGGAAGGGGATCAAGACTAAAGTTGGTTTGTATTTAATGACAATATAATCTTCTTGTGGTGTAATTTATATATTGTTTCCTTTTTTGACACATCATAAATTATAAGTTGGCCAGAAACAAGGCCTCCAGGGACCATAGGCGATCTAGGGTAATAAACCTGTTCCAGGCTCTTTTGGGGAGGGTCTGTAATGCTTGAAATTCCCAGTTATAGCAGTGTTTCTCAACCTTGGGAACATTAAGGTGCGTGGACTTCAACTCCCACAATTCTCCAGCCAGCACGCTTCAGTTCAGCAGCTGCACACAGAGAATTCGTACATGCTATTCAAAAATAGCTTGTAGCTCCATGATATGCTTTAAACTAGTTTGATGAATGCTGCTTTTATAATTTGAATTGTATAGTTGTAGCTCTCATGTTAATGTTGTATTCATCCCAATTTAGCATTCATCCCTTCTAGCTGAGAATGCAGAGAGTTGTAGTCTAACACAGTGTTTCTCAAGCTTATAGCAACTTTAAGATGTCTGGACTTCAATTCCGAGAATTCCTCAGCCAGCGGGGAATTCTGGGAGTTGAAGTCCACGCATCTTAAATTTTCCAAGGTTGCGAACCACTGCTGTACTCTATGGATTTCAGTTCAAGCTTCCCCTTCAACAGCCATTGTGAACCAGTTTCAAATCCTATGATGACCTTATTTGTTTCCTGGATTGGGGAAGAAAAAGTAAATCTCCTTTCATTATGAAAAAGACCTCTGGATCAAATTTAATATCATAAAACCTGGTGAGAATTCAGGCAACATCAAAGGGCGAGCCAGCATATTGATCTTCCAGCCAATGATCTCTTTGAACAGCCACTTTCTAATCTGAGATCAAAAGAGTGGGCTTTTAAGTCAATCCGATAAGCCAATGTTTTACACTTAAGCCAGCCTTAGTCAAGCCAGAGCCTCCAGTTTTTTTGGGATTACACCTTCACTAAGTACGGAAAGCTGGTTTGAACAAAAATGCAAAAGCAAAAGTTTGTTCACTCCTAAGGGGAAGTAACTGTACAATAATGGCAGCTTTGGCCCAACTGATTAGGTGGGACTCTTCGCTGGTGCGCCTAAGAAAGATCAAATGTGGTTAGTCTTTGAACCTGAATGAAAACTATCAGGAGATCCCAGGGCTGTAGGCTAGACCAGGAAGTAAGAGTCAGAAGAAGGGAATGGCCAAGTTATTTCAAATGGTCACAAAATGTCCCACTAAGTCAGGTTTGACTTAATAAAGAGATTTGACTTACGATCAGGATTCATACCCACAGCAAAAAAGAAAAAAGGGGGAAAATACTTCCCCTTAGGAGTGTGCAAATGAACAGACTTTTTCCCTTTTTGTTGCTAGTGTTGAATGCATGTTTTTGTTTTGTTTTGTTTGTTTTTCTGTTTTGTTTTCCTTTTTATGATAAAATAACTATTTAAAAAAAGATCCATACCCCCACAGAACACAAGGGCCTAACCATGCGTGCCTAATGTTATTGTGATAGCTAGTTCCAAGCTGATGCTTCTTTTCTGCTCCTCCACCCTTTGTTCTTCCTTCACAAATGCTTCCTTGTCGTTTCCATCATAGCCTTTCCTTCCTTTTCTCTCCCACTCCTTCTACACTCTTCGCACAGGGCTCTCCCTTCCCCAGCACAAGGAATTTTGCAAGACTACTTTCTCAAAAGAGTCCATGAAAAAATACACACACACACACACACACACACCTTTCCTCCCTGCATAATCCATGCTGCCTTTGAGATGGGGAAGTAGTGCAGAGTGCAAAGTCCCCATCTGATCACCCAACAAGCCTCTTTTAACTCCAGCTTTCATTCTCCCCTCTGAAACACCCTCCTGCCAAGAAGAAGAAAGGAGGGGGGAAGAGGGAATAAAGCAAACAAACGTTGCCGTTGCTACGTTTGCACTTTATACCCTTTTATATTTACAAGCCTCTCTTAAGCTAAAAATAGCAACGCGTGATCCATTTATAACTGGCCAGACGTGCCCTGGATCTGCTGGGGAAGAAGAGGCGTGGTTTGTGGTCCTTCTACCTGAGCTCATATGAATTTAAAGGAGCCATCTTTTATTAACTCAGTCTGGATCTAAATTTGCTTCTGCAACTTCTCTTCCATTGGACTGAATTTTAAACTAGGTAAAATTCCCAGTTCTTTCCTGGATTGTGTACCACAGTGTCTCCAGATGGGTAGCCCTTGCTGTAAAACCATCACAGAATTGTGTGCACTTTAGAAGAGCAAATTGAATAGGTATGCTGGTCTTTAAAGGGCCCCAAGTTTTTTTTTTAGTCTATATCAGAATCTCAAATACATTGGAAAACATACTTTGCTTTCAGTAGTTCCCTACTCTCTATTAAAGTGCTATTCCAATCCACGCTCAAAGAACAAATGTATGTAAACTCCTCAAACTCATGAAGTAACCAGCCTGCTTGATAATTTAGTTCTTACATTTATATTTATCTTATGTTTAATGCAGTTACTGCATTGGGAAGTTTGTGAGTTGGACTGATTGGAGCAACATGTAAGTCCCAAGAATGAACGAACGAACGAGTGAATGAACGAATGAATAAATGCTATACTTCCCTTCCCCGCCCCCCAGTTACAGGTCTGACTTATCAAGCCAAGCCACAGTTTCATGAATAAACCACAATTGGCTAGATTTGGATAACATGACATTCTAAATCTTGCTTCTGCAAACCGTAACAGCTTCATCCAGAATCCAGTGCCTCAAGCTGAGTGAGACCAAGGACGTTACGGCATTACAGGATTTGTGAACTGAGCTGCATAGTTATAGGTCTATCCAAGCTATTCAACTCCAGAATCCAGGCCAAGGGAATCTCTTCTCTACAGAAAAGAGCTCTTCTTTGCACAAGGTCTCATGTTAATACTCCAGGCAGCATTTCTGCATGAAAATAGGCTTTATTATTAAACTTTACTGGGATTGTGGCTGATCTTATGGGCTCTGTCAGAGCTACAAACTCTGATCTCAGACTTCTCATTTGGACAAAGAACCACTAATCTAGGCATTGGTCCACAACAGACAGATTTACAGGAGTTTTCTCGTCATCTTATTCATGTTGCAAGTGGGTGAAATAAGAATTCCCTTGTGGGGGGTATCAATGTATTTATTCCATCTTTAAAGCACTGGATTTCTATGGCTCTTGGCAGAGGCATTACATTTATATGCTCACAAAATAATGCTATGATCACGGAGAGTAAATAAACCAGAAAATCAAGGGTGAACATAGCATGTTCAAGGGGCTTTGTGACAAATGCAACATCAATGCAAACATGGCTTATAGCAGTAGCAATAGCATTTAGGCCTATATACCTCTCCATGGCTCTTTACAACACTATCTGGGCTGTTTACAATGTAAGAATTATTTGCATATTTCCCCCAGCAATCTGGGTCCTCATTTTACCGACCTCAGAAGGATGGAAGGCTGAGTCAACCTGGAGTTCCATCAGGATCGAACTCCAGGCTGTGGGCAGAGTTTGCCCACAACCACTGTGCCACCAGGGCTCTTAGGAAGCTCCTTATGCTTTCTGACACCCCTCTAGGTGCCTGATATAAAGCTGAGAGGTGGGTATAATTCCCTTGCAAGATTCCAGAGCAAACCTGAATGTCGAGCTCACTGTTACTGTGCAATACATCAGTATTTTGAAATCAACAGGGCTTCCCAATATCCTTTAAGAGTGGAGGGTCTCCACAGCCCACAAAATACATGATCAAATGACCAACGTGTTCATAAATATTTTCTAAACCTGATGAAATAGTCTTGTCCTGGTCACACGCTCAAACGTGGGGTTTCTCTAGCCAAGGTTTTTTTTTTTTATTTTAATGAAAGGCATTATAAAGTAGAAGCCCAGATCAAAGATCAGTGAGCAGCAAAAAAACTCAGAACTTCTCAGGTCAGATTATGATGTCTAGTGAAAATAAAGTCACAGGCCCCCGATGTTTAGATTCTCTTAAATCAGGAGTGGGTTCCTCCCGGTTTGGACCGGTTCTCCCAAACTGGTAGCGGCCCACTGGTGATGTCATGATGACATCACCGAACCGGATCGGTCGGTGCTGGTCCGTGGGGGCTGCCATCTTTTTTTCAAATTTTTTTCAATTTTTTTTCCTTCTGAGCATGCGCAGAAGCCGACTTCCGGCACTGTGCATGCGGTCGCCATCTTTTTTTCGGCTTTGTTTTTTCCCCCCGATTTTTTGTTACTGCGCATGCGCACAAAGTGCGCGCGCGCCGAGGCGCACCCACGTGGCGCGGGAGGGAGCGAACCGGCAGCGAGGTAAGTTGGAACCCACCCGTCTTAAATGATAATTCTGCTGAAAATCAGGTGCAAACCCTGTATTCCAGTTGGTTGCAGAGCTTTCTTCTCTTTCTATTCCACTCCTCGAGTCCCGATTGGTGCAGTCCAGAATATGTTGTAGCCAGGATTATTCTTTCCTGCCAAGCCACAAGTACACCAGGCAAAGTCTCTACATCCACCTCCGATGAGATTATTAAGGAACATCTGCACATCCATGGACCACCCATGGATTTATCGGCAGCAGCTTCATATCAGTTCTGCTGAATCCTTCTCTCCAAGAGTGGAATCTTCCAGAAAAAAAACAGAAAAGCAGCCTCTTTAGGCAGCAGACCAGGAAGAGTGGCACTTGGGTCCAGGTCTTCACTCACGGCTCTCCTGTTCTTGCTGCTGTTATGCAATGCCTCCTCCCAGTGACACATGGTAAGGTGGCAAATCATTGCAGAAATCTCACAATCTATTGCTCTCAGTGCGATATATATTTACTTATTAGATTTTTCTCCTTTGTTATTTTATGGAGTATTTATGCAGGAGAAGCATTTAAAGAGAACTGCAAATCCTTCTCTTGAAAATAGATATAGGTAGTCCTCAACGTACAACCACAATTGAGCCTGAGCCCAAAATTATTGTTGCTAAGTGAGACATTTTACAACTTTTCTTGCCACATTTGTTAAGTGAATCACTGCAGTTGTTAAATTAGTAACATGGTTGTTAAGTGAATCTGGTTTCCCCATTCATTTTTCTTGTCAGAAGGTTGCAAAAGGGGGATCACATGACCCCGGGACACTGCAACTATCATAAATGTGAGTCAGTTGTCAAGCATCCAAATATAAATCATGTGACCATGGGGATGCTGCAATGGTCATAAGTGTGGAAAATAGTCATAAGTCACTTTTTTCAGTGCCATTACAACTTTGAACGGTCACTAAGTGAACTGTTGTAAGTTGAGGACTACCTATACACATCTTCATCCTCTCGTATTCATGTAAATCAGCGGTTCTCAACCTGTGGGTCGCAACCCCTTTGGGGGTCGAACAACCCTTTCACAGGGATCGCCTAAGCGCGCGCTAGCCCGCCACGCCCCCTTTGTCACCTCATCGCGCGCGGGGAGGGGACAGGGAGGGGGTCGCATTAGGAAGGTTGAGAACCACTGGTGTAAATACAGATGCAGATTGGTCCCCTGTACACAATTATATTAAAATTAGTGTTCAGAAGTGCAAAGATAGTGTTTCTCTTGCACTCTCGTAACTGACCACAAAAATTGTGTAAGAATTTCTACAGTGTGAAATGCCCCCCAAGATTTCTTAAACGAACAGGTTTAAGGTAGGACTATTCTGCCAATCCAACACATGAGGCCGCTGTTGAGTCAATTTTCATTCCTTCCAAAGAATCCAAATCTGGGTTTTGAGGGAAAAAAATCAGTAACTCAATCTTGCAAGCTATTGGCTTTCTTGTTTTTTTGCATAGCATCCCTGATTCTAAACAAAAAACAGAACTGAAAACAAAAAACCCCATGGTTTAACTCCACATTATAATCTAAAATACTTGCAAGGAAAAATGATGGCAAATTGAAGGAAATGAAAAAAGAACATTTTACAGAAAACTGCTTTTGTAAAATTAAACTTTCCAACTTCCCTGTTTTCTCTTATGTCTGAAATATGTGTAAAAACCAGGATATAAAGATTGGGAGGGGGGGAAATTCTTGAAAATACTGATAGTGATGTGGTATGATTAGAGGATGATTTTCTATTTAGAAATACCTGGTTTTCTCTTTTCCAGCACTGAAGTGAATTCAAATTCAGATGTTAAATGGGGATTCCGGATAAGATTTTCCTAATTGATTAGTTCTGTTCACCTGATATGCTAGCCCATAGTTTATTCACATTCATCCAGTTCTGAGTGTGAACTTTAACAAATTGCTGGGCTTCACTGCACTGAGTTACAAACTAACCACAAAGGCTGAACTTCCATGACAAATTAGTTTTAACCTGGTGTGTGGTGCAAATCCTCCCATTCATTTGCACTGGAGATTGCAAAATGGGCAGAAGTCAGTTTACCTCTGGTGACCACAGTCCTTGAAAATGTTCACATAAGACATTAAGCCAGCTTTGGTGCTAATGGGAGACAGAGTACTTATTTGTGGATGCCACACCAGATGATGCAGCAAGCTGCCACTAGACACACTTTGCCGATCATCTGCCATGTTATCTGTTATATCTGTTATCACAGTTACCTTGGTTGAATTGACCAGATCTTGCTTCCTGGGAGATTGTTTATCTCTATAGTATAGGTAGTCCCAGAGGTAGGTTCCTCCCGGTTCGGACCGGTTCGCGCGAACCGGTAGCAACCCGCTGGTGATGTCACGATGATGTCACCGATCCGGTTTGGTCAGTGCCAGTCCGTGGGCGCCACCATCTTTTTGTTGAATTTTTTTTTTTGTGGTGGTTTTAAAAAAAATTCCGATTTTTTTTAAAAAAAATTCTTCTTCTGCGCATACACAGAAGCTGAGTTTCCGGCACTGTGCATGTGTCGCCATCTTATTTTTGGCTTTTTTGGGGGGGGGGATTTTTTTGATTTTTTTTACTGCGCATGCACGTGTGCGAAGCGCGCGTGCCCACGAGGCGCAGCCACACGGTGCGGGAGGAAGCAAACCGGCAGCGAGGTAAGTTAGAACCCACCCCTGGGTAGTCCTCAGTTAACAGCCACTTGTTTAGTAAGTGTTCAAATTTATGACAGTGCTGAACAAGTGGAACTTACAACAGCTTCTTGTAGTTGTGGCTGTTGAATCATCACCTTTGGGCACTTGGCAACTGGCTTACAATTGCAATGGTCATATTGTCCCATGATCACATGATTGCCTCTTGTGACCTTTACTGCCAGCTTCTGACAAGCAAAATCAATGGGGAAGCCAGCAGGAAATCACAAATGATGATCATGTGACATTGTGTTTAATGAGCATGGATCTGCTGTCATAAGTTGGCCTAGTCATATGATATTCCTATTGTCCCATGATTGCCTCTTGTGACCTTTACTGCCAGCTTCTGACAAGCAAAATCAATGGGGAAGCCAGCAGGAAATCACAAATGATGATCATGTGACATTGTGTTTAATGAGCATGGATCTGCTGTTCTGCTGTCAT
>QLTV01004393.1:701527-720800 GCA_003457575.1 Thermophis baileyi
CACAATCAAGAGATAGAAAAAAGCACAAGAGATAAGCCTTATTAGAATGAAGCAAAGGAGCAAACACAGTAGCTGTTGCTTGTTAAACCAATTACCAGAACAAATAGACACAGGAACTAGCCAGATTTCTGAAGCTGCTTCTTTTCAGGAACAGAGATTAACATTTTTCCTTCCAAACAAAGCTGAATAGGGAAAATTATCCCATCAATCAACACAGGATTAAACATCACCAAGCACAGAATTAAACTTCACCAAAAACCAGTTTTAGACCAAAAGTCAGAAAGGGTATGTAAACTCACGTTTGAATGTCAATCTTTCTAGCTAGCCAAGAAGCCTTGCTGAATGTCACTCATCTTGGTTCCTTGTCATTAAAAGCTTCTTTCCGGCAGCTCTGTGCTGGAAGAACTCCAACAGGGGAGTATTTCCTCCCAACAGCAGTGTAAAAAGCTTAAAACAACCCTTCCCCTTTAAGAAAGTCAAGCAAAGAAAAAAAAACTCGGGAGACAGTAAGTCTAGGCCAGGGGTCAGCAACCTGCGGCTCCGGAGCCTCATGTGGCTCTTTGGGCCCCCTGCTGTGGCTCCCTGTCCCATCACTGGCTGACCTCGCCCTCCCCTCCCTCACCTGGCCTGAGAAGGTAAGGGCGACGGCAGGAATGGAGAAGCAGCTGGGGCTGATTCTCCGGCGCTGGTTGAGGAACATAGCCACCCCCGGCACAGACTTTCCTTCGGGCGACCCTCCTCCCCCTGTCGCGACTCCCTGGCTGGCTGTGGCGGGGCCAGGAGGGTGCGCATGCGCGGGGAGTCCCTCAAGCGAGCGCCAAAGCGCAACAAAAACGTGCGCGGAGGGTGGGCAGCTGCTTGCTTAAGGAGTCTTTGGACATGGCTTCTCTCCTGCCCTAAGGATCTGGCCATTGCCTTGCCGTGTCGTGTCCCCCCCCCCGCAGGTCTTCGGTCGAGCGGGGTGGGCGTAAGCTCCAGCCCGAAGTGGCAGGAAGCGAAGGCTACCTTCGCTCCAGCGACCCTCCTCCCCCTCCTCCTCTCATGGGGGGGGGCACAGCAAGGCGATGGCCGGATCCTTACGACAGGAGAGAAGCGGCCCTGTAGCTGCCTTAACGCCACATTTGCGCGTAAGGCAGCCTTTGCTTCCTGCCGCTTCAGGCTGGAGCTCACACCCTCCTCGCTTGGCCGAAGAGCTGGGGGGGGAGACGGGATGGGACACAGCAAGGCAATGGCCTTAGGGCAGGAGAGAAGCCGCGTCCAAAGACCCTCCTTAAGCAAGCAACCACCCGTCCTCTGCGTGCGCCTTTGCTGCACTTTGGCACTCGCTTGAGGAGGGTCTCCCCGCGCATGCCACAGCCAGCCAGGGAGTCGCGAGAGGGGGAGGAGGGTCACCCGAAGAGAAGCCTTCGCTGGGGGTAGCGATCATTCCTCAGCACACAGAGAGAGAAGGGGAGAGAGAGGGAGAAAGAGAGAGATGAGGGAGGGGCACACAGAGAGAGAAAGGGAGAGGGAGGGAGAAAGAGAGAGATGGGGGAGGGGGAGAGGTGGGTGGGGAGGAAGGGAGAGAGAGAGATAGAGAGAGATGGGGAGAGGGATAGAGGGGAAAAAAGATGAGAGGGAGGGAGAGAGATTGGAGAGGGAGAAAGAGAGATGGAGAGAGGGAAAAGAGAGAGATATACCTGTTTCTCATAGAAAAGAAAACAGAGCCACAAAACCTGGGTAGGCGCAGGGGGGGTGTCATGTGACTCGGTGGGAGTCATGTCGAGTTGGCCACGCCCACCCAGGTTTTGTGGCTCCGGGTGTTTTGTTTTTTCTGGGAAACAGGTCCAAATGGCTCTTTGAGTTTTTAAGGTTGCCGACCCCTGGTCTAGGCGTACTGCCAAGAATGTAATATGGGTTAATGGAGAGGCAGTTTCTGTAAACAGGGCAATAAAGATTAGGCTATAGAAACAACACCAGAATATTGTAATTCCTTACAGGATTAACCCTGTAAAGTGGGAAAAAACAAGGAGATTTCTCCTAACAACCGGTTCTCCAAACTGCTTAGAAAGTTAACAACCGGTTCTAGAGAACCGGTGAGAACCGATAGAATCCCACCTCTGCTTACAAGCAATCCTTGCATTGACAGTCATTTGGGGTACTGAACTCAGGGACTACCAAAGGAGAGGTCCATGAACTCCTTCCATTATTCTAACACAGAGAAACAATTGCTTTATGAATTCATGAGCATTAGAAGGAGGCCCACACAATTACCAATTGGTTGCCCGGAAAGTGCCACAACACTGCCTCCCTTTTAAGTGACCACTTAAGAGTCTCAACATCTTTTTTATATTGTGGCAATCAAAACTGGATGCAATATTTCAAGTGTGGTCACTTGAAATATGGAATTCCAAGTGACCACACTTGGAATATTGCATCCAGTTTTGGTCACCATGATATAAAAAAGAATTGAGACTCTAGAAAGAGTGCAGAGAATGGTTGCTGGAATTGGGTATGGCTAGTTTAATGAAAAAAAGGACTAGGGGTGACATGATAGCAGTGTTCCAATATCTAAGGGGCTGCCACAAAGAAGAGCAGGGGTCAATGTATTCTCCAAAGGACCTGAAGACAGGACAAGAAGCAATGGATGGAAACTAATCAAGGGGAGAACCAACCTAGAACTAAGGTGAAATTTCCTGACAGAACAATTAATCAGTGAAACGGCTTGCCTTCACAAGTGTCTATCAGTGGAGGTTTTTAAGAAGAGATTGGACAACCATTTATCTGAAATTGTATAGGGCCGTGATGGCGAACCTATGGCACGCGTGCCACAGGTGGCATGCAGAGCCATATCTGAGGGCACGTGAGGCTTTGCCCTATGTCAGCTCCAGCGCGCTGGCCAGCTGATTTTCTGCCTTCCGGAGGGTGGGGGAGGCCGTTTTCACCCTCCTCAGGCTTCAGGAAAGCCTCCGGAGCCTGTGGATGACGAAAAACGGACCAAACAGGCCAACCGGAATTTCAGAAACGAACTTCCGGTAGGCCCGTTGGGCCGTTTTTTCCCCTCCCCAGGCCTCAGGAAAGGCACGCGAGCCGTTGCCCTAGCTCAGTTCCAGCGTGCATGTGCGCACTGGCCAGCTGTTTTTTGTACTTCTGGTAGGCCCATTGGGCCATTTTTATCCCTCCCCAGGCTTCAGGAAAGCCTCCGGAGCCTATGGATGGCGAAAAACGGCCCAACGGGCCAACCGGAAGTTCGGAAATGAACTGAAGCCTGAAGCCTGAGGAGGGTGAAAAACGGCCCAATGGGCCTACCGGAAGTTCAGAAACGAACTTCTGGTAGGCCCGTTGGGCCCATTTTTCAGCATCCACAGGCTCCGGAGGCTTTCCTGAAGCCTGGGGAGGGCAAAAAATGGCCCAACGGGCCTACCGGAAGTCCGGAGGCTTCAGTGAGGCCTGCGCGCATGCGTGGGGGGGGGCAGCGCGGGGGCTGTTGTGCGTGCATGCGCCGGGGGAGGGCATTGCATTATGGGTGTGGGCACACACACACGCGCGCGCACACCCTTTTGGCACCCGAGCAAAAAAAGGTTCGTCATCACTGGTATAGGGTCTCCTGCTTGAGCAGAGGATTGGACTAGAAGACCTCCAAGGTCCTTCCAACTCTGTTATTCGATTATTCTGTTAATAGTTGTCTTTTTGGATTGAATGGAAGGATTTTTGTCTGTGTTTGCACAAGTAAATCCCTTTCCCCCGATCTCCCAGTCCTTCCTTTCTTTTGGAGCCACAGTTAACCCATCCTTAGCCTCCTTACAACAGATAGATTCACCACTTATTATTTAGAATGGTTTTAAAAAAAATCTTGCATAAAGGCTACAATGCATTCAAAAGGGAAGACTTCATTTCCAATATCCAATCTTCTGAGTTATATCCCCCTTCCTCTTTCTTGTCTTAAAATTAAACCCAGTAAGAAGATTTGGCTTCTTGCTGAGAGCCTTTCTAGAATACAATAGTTCCTTGGAAAGGCATTATCAAGCAAGTCAACATTTAAGACATGTGCCCTATATAATTTCCAGGAGAATCAGTGCTAAAGTGTGTTCAGAGGGCAATGGAAGAGAAGTGCCTTTTGTGAAATTCAACTAGGTGAAAAAAGTTATTCTTCAGACAAGGAAGTTTACATAATATTCTAACTACATATGGCTGAATACATAACAAGTTACACTGCCTTCCTCTACCATAGTAACACCCTATGTATGGAGAAGTACATTAAGCAATTGGCAGGCTGCCCTTCTTGACCCCAAACTCTTGAACGAACCAATAGTCCCAGTTTTTGCCAATCAGAATGCTTGAAAGGCAAACACTGAACATCATGTGTTAGGGAAGTGCTCTTTCAAGTTGTCTTTAAATTTTTATTACACTGGTTAACTAATTTGTGTCCATTTTCATGCTCTTATATATCAACATTATTTTTCTGGAAATAATTCCAACAAAGGGATGTAAAATCTCCAATGAATTAATGTATTAATGTGTTACTACTAAGGCAGCAACCTTGTACCCACTTAGAAGAATCAGGTCCACTGTACTTATTTCTGAGCAGAAATACATTGGATGCAGTGGCATCAGTCAAGAACTGGCTAAAAATATTAAACGTTAAAGTTTACTAAGAGAGTAAATTGCAGTGAAATAGGCCTAAATATTCCCCTACATCCAAGACCATCTAAAGCTGCAATCTATCTCAACAAACATACCCAAAAGGGATATAAGCTCATCAACAACAAAGATGATAAGGTACCTGGAGGCTAAACCATATGATGAACAATTGTGGGAACTAGGTATATCTAGTCTAATAAAGAGAAGGACTAAGGCTCATATGACAGCAGTCTTCCAGTACTTGAGTGACTGTCACAGAGAAGATGGGGTCAACCTATTCTCCAAAGTACCTGAGGAGAGAGATTCAAACTAGAACTAAGGAGAAGTTTCTTAATAGTGAGAACAATTAATCAGTGGAAAGGCTTACCTCTGGAAGTTGTGGGTGCTCCATCACTGGAAGTTTTCAAGAAGAAACTGGGCAGCCATTTGTCCAGAATGGTACAGGATAATCCTGTAGCAGGAGGTTTGACTAGAAGACCTCCAAAGTCCTTCCAACCCTATTATTCTATGTTCTAAAGTGTAGAGTAAGTTAAGAGAATTGTTTACATTGACAAAAGTGATTGAATCTTCTGCTTTTGGGAAAAAGCTTTAGAAGGGTAGTAATCATTATAAAAAGAATTCTAAACAAACAGTTACATTGTTATTAACCTATTAATAAGTTTTTTAAAATATGGTACAGGTACATTGTTTTATTGATTGTTGTTTGCTGACCAGACCAGAGTCAACTATACATTTGTTTAATAATAAATAAATAAATGTCTATTTCTAAACAATTCTAATGAGGAAGAGAATGAAAAACAACAGAAAAAAGCTAATCTGTCCTTAAAAACAGTTTAGGAACAGGCAGTGGTGGGTTACTGCCGGTTCGGACCGGTTCGCCCGTACCGGTGGCGGACATTTGGACCCGCTCCCCGAACCGGCAGTGATGGCCAGCTGTCCACACCCTTGAACTGGTCCTCCGGTCGTCGTGGCTGGCAAAGAACCCTCTGCGCATGCGCAGAGGCTTCTGTGCATGCGCAGAGGGTCATTTCCCCGATGTGATGTAGGCACGCGCGCGAGTGAAGCAAGTGCGCGCAAAACATGCACTTCCATCGCGATGCAAACAGGTAGGGAAGGTAAGTGGAACCCACCCCTGGGAACAGGTCATGAAGAATGAATGCTAAAGTATGAGATGGTGAGTTCTAGTCCTGCCTTAACCATGAAAGCCAGCTGGGTGACCTTGGGCCAGTCACTCTCTCACTCCAACTTACCTCACAGGGTTGTTGTTCTGGAGAAAATAGGAGGAGGAAGGCCGATTAGATACGTTCGCTGCTTTGAGTTATTTGTAAAAATAATAAAAGCAGGATACAAATAAATAAAATAAATTCCTAGTCCTGGTCTTAAAAACCTCTACAGTCCAAGTCAACTTAGCCATTTGGTTATGCTGGAAACCACAGTCATCCTCTAAAGCCATGGCAGAGTTAGCAACCTTTTTAGATAACACAACAAAAATTTTATGCAGTAGTTCTTCTAAGCTACTACCAGAATGGCAAAATAGAGATGATACAAACAACATAACTAAATAACTGACATATATTCTCCACTTTTTTTAATCAATGAAGACAAAAAGAAGAATTAAACAAATTGAAAAAAAATTAGGCCCTTCCATTTCCCTAGGGCCTCTTGCTTGGAACTTTATGGAGGGGGTCATTAAGTATTCAGGACAGGTGGGAACACAAACAACATTTACTTGGAAATGGTTGGTTTTTCCAAGCTTCAGCAGCCTTGTCTGAAAGGCTTGGTGCCAAACCACAGGAGAGAAACTGGTCCAGCAGATTGCAAAACATGCCCCAACTCAAAATAAACAAGAAATGTTCCATGTTCACATGAGAAGCCTACATCAAAGCTGTCACGTTCATCACCTTTGTCCATCGTGGAAGCTAACATGTCAACATTTAGCTAAAATAAAGTTCTTTCCCTTTGAAGGAAAAAAAAGATACTGGTGAAGAATAAAGTTTCTGCATGCAGGAGGAGACAAACAGCATCACTTCCTAGTTCTTCCACATGAAATAATGAAATGATATTAGAGGGTGGGACTTCTCCCTCAAAAGCTCCATGCCTGGAGATCATCATCAGCCCACTCCCCCTCTGCTTAGGTGAGGTCCCAATCTGGCATTCAGACTAGATTCAGTTCTATATCCATAATGCAGCTGTATGAATATGAATGAAAGGTAAGACAACGCTGTAGCTGTATTAGGATATACAACAGAGGAATTGTATGTTTTATGTTTGGATTAGTACACCTGGTGACATAAGTCATAGGAAAAGCTCATATAGGCCACTATTGTCTACTAGGGCTTTGGGTTTGATTCCAAAAGGTAAAGTCTTCTACACCTGCCACATTATCTCAGGAAAATACGTAACTACACAATGCTGGGGGGGGGAGGGAAGTTGCTGTTTTAAAGAGTCATAGATGGATGCTACATTTGTGCCCCCATGTTTTTTACAGAAACCCAAGTGGTGCCCAGAAGTATTGTCTATAATGATTGGCCACAATTCTACAAAACTACTTAGTCTTTCTTGGACATGCCAGAAGCTGAACATGGAATCTTTTATGTGTGTTGCATGGGCTTAAAATGTGACATATCCCTCTGTATTTCACTTCTGAGTGAGATATGAGCTGCTAGAAACTTTGGATAGCGAATGAAGTGGTATCTGCCCAGTTACCTTTAGGAACGCAGGAAATTACTAGAAGGAACACTGAGGTGTATATAGATCAATATTATCTATATCAGAGGAGACATCCCTCCATTTTTAGTCAAATGTCCTGGTTGTTCTGGATCTTTTTATCTCTTAGTTGTTATCAACAGATTTATCTTGATTGTGTTTTGCTGAACATCCCTAAATATTGTTCCATCTCTATACAACACACCACAGCCTTTAAGCAGCTCTTGGATATTTATTGTCTGACTGTGCTGATCATCACCTATTTTAGCCGTATTTGTTTATTCAGTAGATTGTTTATATTTACGCATTATATTTCTATGCAGTTTTATTGATTTTACATTAGCTTGTTTGTACTGTGGAATGATATTTTTCTTGGGCTGTCTATGACTGTAATAAAGCATTCTCTCTCTCTCACTACACACACACACACACACACACACACACACACACACGGTGTGTGTGTGTGTGTGTGTGTGTGTGTGTGTGTGTATTTGGTCTGCCAGATCACATCCATGCTTAGCAGAAGTGGAGCATAGGGTGGAAAGCTGCAGTGGCTACAAGTGGGACTGGCATAAGAACACTGCTTCCACCATTTTGCCTTTTTTGATCTTTCCTCTCCCTATGAACATCACTGCTCAATTTTATGCACTACCACAAGTACCAATAGATATGAATATTTATGTAGCTGAGGAGTCCCAGACTTACTTGCACTGAAGCTACTACTGTATACCCAGTTGGGTACTGAAATATCTGGAAGCGCACAACCAAGCTCAGAAAGCACCAAGGACACCACAGTTCAACCCTCAGCTACGCATACTGACTTCTGTTGGATAAATCAAATATTTTCAGCAAAGATTAGAAGAATGCAAGGCTGCCCTGAATCGGCCTTCCATAATTGCTGTAATCAATTCTCAGCCAGATCCTCCTGATCAGTAAGGAGGAAGAGGAACCATAGCTTAGTTCCTCCCTTACAGGAAGAGTTCAGAGCCAGGCAGGGAAGAGGGTGAAAAATTCCTCTCCTTGATTTAATTTACATTTTAATTTAAGATAAACTTGACATTAATTAAAGCTTTAAATTAATTAAAAGATTTTCATAAGCAGCAGTTTAACCATCTGGAAGAAGCGACTGCCAACACACATCGGGGCTCTCCGTGGATTTCAAGAGGAGAAAGCTTTTCTCCCTCCGAGATTTTGATTTAATTTATTAAATTTGTGCGCCGCCCAATGACCTCGGGCGACTCAGATCGCACTTGGTTCAAGCCGCGCTCATCCCCATGCCGGCTGCAGATGGCAAGGCCTCCGGCCACAGCTTTTCCTGGCTCTAGATTTGCACCGCTCTCCAGAGGAGCCCTAACAAATCACCCCTTTCCATACCCTTTTCAGAATAGCTAAGTTGTACCTTCCCCAACCCTGCGCCCCACGGAAGCGTCCCAGAGTAATCCTTCTCTTCCCGGCTACTTAGCCCTCAAGGCGGGTTGGCTGCGCTCATCATCCTCGGCTTTTTCAAGCCCTAATCTGGGTGATTGGTAGGTGTGGCGGGAGAAAGTCGTGTTGCAACAGCAGCATAATTTATGGCTCCCAAACTTTCGGACATAAACAGAACCCTCCCTTTTCTGCAACGTTTTTGCAAAACGTCCTGGTGTGCGCGGAGGGATAGATAGGTTGGTTGGTTAGTTAGGCAGGCAGGCAGGCAGATACTGTAGAGCGGAGAGCAAAATAACGCTGGTAATATAAATATCGATCCCACAAAAGGCAAACGCTGGAAAACTTCCCTTTCCACAGTGACAGTCCTGTTTTATGTGGCGCCGTACGAAGGAGGAGGGAAGGGAGGAGGAGCAAACTGAATTACAAAGCAAAGGCGGGGGAAAAAGACAAGGCGCCCCCTGAGGCGCGGTGAGCTACGCCCGTTGTCGTCCCTACTAGGGTGGCTGAGGGAGATAGGCGTCCCAAACCAACAGGCCAAGAGGGCACCAGGATAGAGGGGGATGGCATGATGAGAGAGACGGAGAAAGAGATGGAATACCAGACAGAAGCAAGCCGCCTCCCTTCGACGGCTCCCGCGCCCAGCTGCCGCAGCCACACACGCCCAACGGCGCCTCCCCGCACGGCTCGCTCCCTCTCACCTAGCAAAAGCAGCCTGTGCGTCTGCTTGTACTCCCTCTTCTCGGCTTTGAGGGACTTGTCGATGCTTTGGCTGCGCTTCCGATCCGCTTTTTCTTTGATTTTGCTGTTCTTCTCGGAGGCTTGCAGCTCCGCCGCGTCTCCGCCGGCGGGATAGGCAGAGGTGGGCAGGTGGTCTCCCCCGGAGCGGAGGCTATAACACATCCCCATGCTGCCGAGAAAGGGGAGCGTGTAGAAGGGCACGCTCACTTTTCTACATGTGTTTGTTATTCGCTCCGCACGTGCCAGGCGGACTTCGGGAGTCTCTGCCAGTTCCCCCTTGGGCGACTTTCAAAGTGGCGGCCCCTGAGAACCTCCATAGACTTTCAGAGTAGTGGAAACTTTTCCTCAGAACTCAGCGACGCGTTTTGCCTTGGTCCTCTTTGGCTCCTATTTCCCCTTTTTCAAATTAGTCTCCCTCTTTTGCTTTATGTATGTGTGCTTCTGTCTATTTCTCTCTTTCAAGCTGTATGTGTGTGTGTGTGTGTGTGTTTTGTGTTTGTGTATTTGGGTGTGTGCGGGTGTCCGACCGCAAAACACGTGACTGAGCCGAATTTACCGTATTCTCCAGAAATCGAAGAGCGAAAAACTACTTCCTACCGCGACGCTGCCTTTGCTTCCTTCCTTTAGGTTTATTTACATGTTTAAGCGCTGCTGCTTCGTACTTTCTCGTCTTTTTCTTTCCGATCTACTCCACAGACTTCGTTGTTGCATTTTGGAAGGGGACAAGAGAACGCGCGACAATCTTAAAGTACAACTTGGGAAGAGAGACGTATTGAAAGAAATATATGCACATAGTTGGACACCAACCAGTCTGAGTTGGTGATTGTGTTATTGAAATCTTTTTGATTTCAATAAGACAATCATAGTTAATCTCCCAGGTAAAACTTGTTAGCTGATGTATACCAAATATGGTGAAGAAAAGTTTCATTGTTCCTCCAGCCATAAATAGCAATAGCACTTAGACTTATATACCGCTTCACAGTGCTTTACAGCCCTCTAAGTGGTTTACAGAGTCAGCATATTGCCCCCAACAATCTGGGTCCTAAATGATACCTCTATAATGATAGTCTGTACTAAAAATTTTCTTTGTGCCCTTTAAAATTTGTCTTTAAAAGACCATTCCTCTGATCTTTGAGGGTGTCAATGGATTGAGATTTGGATATTGCTTTAGAAAGATTTCTGAAGAATCTTTCCTTAAATTCCAGACAATTGGAAAACAAGTTTTTTAATGAAATAATTTTTTGGCGCACCCCAACAACCTATTTTTTGTTAATATTAGCAGTTAAAACAAAGTTTATAGAGAAACACTTATTGCATTGAAATTCGTACTCAGAATGTGCAGTACACGAAACCTCCAAAACCTTAATTCTTGTTGACTTCAATTATGTAGTTTTCTTAGTATTAATGGAGAAATTGTATGCAATTGCCTCATAGAAGGAAATCTTTTTCAATTGCAGGGTCTAGCCAACACATCTAGGATTCCTCCATCCATGTTGTGGCTTACATGTTTACCTTCTGCAATCTGCCATGATCACATATGATCACATGATCTGCCATGATCACATATTCTGCTCTTCAACTACACTTTCTTCATAGTGAGATAGCATCCAAACCAAAGTAATTTGTGTTTTCCTTCTGAGGGTATTTATTTACTGGCTTAAAACACTTATTTCCACAGGTCTTTGGACTCTGTTAATCAATCATTTCCTATTCATGGTGAGATGAATGGCAAATAAATTTAATAAACAAATAAAATAAATAGTCTTCACTTCTCAATATGATAACAAAGAACTTTGTACTACATCTAAGTGATTTTTAGGTATTCTTTCTGTTCCAGTGAGTCTCCAGTTTGTCTTAGTTTCATGCTAAGGAATAGACCAGGGGTCCCCAACCTTTTGGACCTCAGGGACCACCAAGGTCATAATTTTAAATCCCGCGGACCACCAAATTCATAATTTTAAATCCCATGGACCCTAATTCATAATTTTAAGTCCCGCAGACCACTAATATGAATTTTTAAAAAAAGATAAATACATTTATAAAATAATGATCAGAGAACTTCCATTTTATTAATATGAAATGCACCTATTTAATATAACAAAATTATAATGATACTGCACTACAGCAGAGAGAAGCAGCCGGAGAGAATCTAGCAGGCGCTTTCTCTCGGGCCTCCCATCTGGAGGCCTCGCAGAAGGAGAGATGTAGGCCCAAAAGGCGGCTGAACCCCCCCCCCCATGCAGCCGTTTGGCTGAGCACGGCGAGTTCTTGGTCTTACCTTCCTGTTCCAGCTCGTGTGGCTCGCACGGCTATACTCAAGGTGAGGTTTGCGCTCGGCCTTAAGAGTGGGGGCTGGCATGTGGGTGGGGTGATGTTGGGCGGTTCCCACGTGCGGGCTGGATTAATTGCTCTCGGCCATATCCGGCCCAGGGGCCAAGATTTCTCCACGGACCACCAAAATTTTCTCAGGGACCACCAATGATCCGTGGACCACAGGTTGGTGACCTGTGGAATAGACAGAGAAAGAGTCTCTAGATGCTGACAGCATTTGAGGAGTGGTCTTCTAGAAATTTGATGAAGCAGTGAGCCTGGACTCACCTATTGGTGGGATCCCTATGCTATGAGAGCTATATTCAGAGTACAAATGTGTAAATTAAATATATATCATAGGAGTGAAAATAGGTTCCAGCAATCCAAAGTAACCAAACATGTAAAATATCTTCACTCTTCCAACATTTGGAAGATGGGAGTATTAAAGGCAAACTGATATGCAACAGGAAGTTTTAGAAATTTAAAATAGAGTAATACAATCCTATCAAAGGCAATATAAACACTGCAAGCTGGATCTATAAGAACCCTCTAAGACAGTAAACATAATACAGTACTTTGGTATCCCAATAACTGATACCACAGAAAATGATATCAGTTCCATAGAAAAAGTTTAATGGATAGTCCCCTCTGTGGTTGTAGCATACTGTATGTGTATCATATATTATGATTACAGAGATGTAAAAGTGACATTCTCACAAGAGAAACTACAGAGCTCAAGCAAATGATTTTACAGAAGCGTATTAATAGCACATTTTTCTTTCCTCTTTTTTGAGTTTTTGAAAGTACAAGAAGAAGAATGGCCTTGTAATTTGTGATCAGACAATTTACCAAGAAATGATGCAACAGGAACAATGCAACACATTGTTCAGAATGTAAAGAAAAAAGAACTTTTAATAATTTAAAGGGGGAAGCCAGAAAGGTAGAGAAAATACTTTCTATCAGTATAAATCCAAAAGCATTCTGTTAACAGGCTCCTTTTCTGGGTAAATTTGTGCAGTATTATGGCTTGGGATATTATTATCTCAAAAGCATTTATTTGGGACTACATCCCTCAGTTGAATATAATTATAGTTGATATAAACCCCAAGATGGAATTGGTGCATAGCCTCCATATTGTGCCTAGAGAAAACATGGAGGCATAGCATCACCAGGGAAGTGTTACTTGTTTAGGCATATATAAGAATGTGTTGTGCAATTTGTGCAGGATACGCATGGGTTGGATGCAAGCACAATTTCAGATATACTTATTTAGCTTATTCCCAAGGGAATGTGATGCTCATATTACAGGATGTGACTTACTAGGAACTGTGAAAGAACATTAAATCTGGCAAAAAACATTGTGAATCAATGGTTATGTAATCATAGGACACTGCAAACAGCTGTCAAGGTGAGCTGGTTGCCAAGTGTCCAAAAATGTCCAGCTACATTCTTAGTAACAATTTTGTAGTTCTTTGCAATGGTCTTCTACTGAGATTGGTCTCAGATATCCTTTACACAGCTGCAGACCTTTGCTTTTTCACTTCATTATGAAGTACTCTTAGTGTCACCCTTATCCTTTCAACGTTATCAGCAAAGGTTATATACCAAGGATTTGTGTTGCTGCCAACATCGTACTTTGGACCACTGGAACTATGGAGCCATACACATCCATGCTAACATCCAGGTGATGATTCCTCAGGAAGGACAGAATAGTAAACAAAAGAGTGTTTCATCTATTGTTCTCCATAAAGGAAGGTGCTTCATCTCATGTACCTTACTATCTTTTTGTCAGCACCTTTATTTTCTGTTCCATTTTAAAATGATACCTTTCAATCTATAGCAATTACATCCTAAGTGCTTACTTCCCAATCTGACTTACAAGTTTCCATTATCAAAAATGCTTTCTACCAAAACATTGCTGCCAAGGCAGATATTTCCATGTTAACCATCTTCCTGACAGGACACAGAGTACTCTTTGGAGCCGTCTTGTGAGATAAGAGAAAATGAGATTGACTCTTTAGTAAATATAATGAATAATTTCAAATCAGGTCCTTGAAGAATTCTGGGAATTAGATGATCTAATGGGTTCCATTGGTTAAACAGACTGGAAATATAAATAATAAGAAAGATGAACAGCTTGCTGGAAATAAGATCTGGTGACATGAGATGAAAGGATCGTTAGGGCTATGCACCACCTTTGAAAGAGGTGCAAGCAGACAAAATCTCTTGAAAAATATTCCAACTGCTGCATCTTTTGCAAATCTGTGGCTGCCACTGAAACTGCTGTCTTCATTTTAGGAAAAATGAATAGGCTTGGCAGAACTGAGGATAACAAGATAAGATGGCTAGGTGGGATCAAAGAGATTAAAGGAATGTCCTTGAAAGAACCAGGGAGCCTTACCAGTGACAAGTTGACATGGTGTGTATTTTCTAAGGCTCAGCTTTAGACAGTGTTTACATATTAACAGAGTTGGAAGGGACCTTGCAGGTCATCTAGTCCAACCCCTTGCCCAAGCAGGAGAGCCTACATCTGCCTCTACCTAGGATCGAACTCACAACCTCCTGATTGTGAGGCAAGAGCTCAACCTCTAGGCCACAGCAGCTGGGTTTAACAGTGCTGTCTAACAAACCCATCTAGCCCAGTGGAGCTAGCTGGGGAATTCTGGAAGTTGAAATTCACATATCTTAAAGTTCCCAAAGTTGAGAAACACTGATCTCGCCTCGGTGTTTAGCCCATATTTATCTATCATGCAGCCTGTTTAAAAGACCTCTGTCTGGGGACTTTTCTGCCTACTGTAGGAATTAATGTCTAAGATGCAGCCTTGTTTAGGAGTACAGTCAGAGGTAGGTTCCTCCCGGTTCGCACCGGTTCTATAGAACTGGTAGCAAAACGCTGGTGACATCACGGAGCCGGTTCTGTCGGTGCCGGTCCGTGGACACCGCCATCTTTTTTTTTGGAATTTTTTTTTTGGAATTTTTTTTTAAATTTTTTGCTATTTTTTTTCTTCTGCGCATGCACAGAAGCCGACTCCCCGGCACTGCGCATGCGCCGCCATCTTGTTTTCAGCTTTTTTGGGGGAATTGTTTTGTGAATTTTCATCACTGTGCATGTGCAATGCGCGCGCAGCCACGCGGCGAGGGAGGAAGCGAACCAGCAGCGAGGTAAGTTAGTACCCACCCCTGAGTACAGTGCAGGTACTATTTTGAATAATTTTTTCCCCAGGAAGAATTTTAAGAAGCTTAAGTTCCTCTTAAGAAGCTTGGGATTTCCTTTTTATTCAACCAAAATTGTGAGTTGTTTTTTTTAAAATGGGAGGATCTGAGACAAATCAATCTGTTCAGATAAAGGTTCTTGCCTAAGCCATCCATGAAGCTTGCCTTGCCCTGTCTGATAAATTGTTCAGAATTGCATTTACTTTGCAGTTTACAATGTAGTACCAATGCTGTGGCTATTAACTGCTCCTTCTATTTTACAGTGCAGGTTAATTACCGCTACGCTATTCAGCATGGAAGCTTTTATCCTATTTTATTTTATTTAATGTTATGTATTGTGTTCCCTGCATTATCTGGAAGAATGTGTTGGAGAAACTTACTGCGTGGTTATATTTTATTTATTCATAAAATTACTTTTAAAGTGACAGATAGAACCTTCAGAATGGGGTTGGAGCAGAGAGCAAGCTTCCATTATTGAGCAAATGATAGATATGGCTTTGGAGGTCAGGCAGGCCAAGAAAGGGCAATCAAAATGTCTTGTTTCTTTTTTGGGCCTTTGATAGCCATACCAGAAACTCACTGAATCTTTACAGAATGTCACATCAGTTATGGGAAAAATTCCGACTATCCAGAATCTGACTTGAGAGAATGATACCTTGCCAATTGGTATCCAGTTTTGGTATGGCAACAACCCAGAGTTGGTTTTTGCTTTTCAGGCTCTCCGTTCAGCAGTCTGCAAGCTCCACAGCCAATAGGTAAAGCTGAACTTTTTATACAGAATTTGGATTCTGTTGGTGTTTATTGTAATACTTCGAAGTATTGGGGTCAGAGCAGGAAGTTTTTGTATCCCCATGATTGCACTGGAAATCTATATTGTTTCCTTTCAATTTTTAATTGTGAGCCACCCAGGGTTGCTGTGGAATCAGGCAGCCTCAAAATTGAAATAAATAAATAAATTCTGTTACCAACTATAAATATTATTATATTTCTATCAATATTTGTACATCTTAAATTTCTCCACTTCTTTTCCTATCTTCTTTAAACATTCTATCAAGTTGTACCAGTTAATTGATTTGTTCAGGTTTCCTAAATCTATTTATGCGAATGCTGAAATAATTCATTTTCATTTGGTCTTGGATACATTCTTTTCGATTTCATACTCTGTTATATCATACATTTGCTGCAAATCATTTGGGTTCTCTGCCAATTAATACATCTCTGACATGACCTCAAGCTTTCCTTATATATTTGTCTAAAATATATTAATACATTAAACAATCAACGATCTATCACAAATCTTTGTCTTATTTCCATTCATATATCCTTTCCCCCCATTGTATTCCCCCCCTTTTTGCATTCAACAACACAAAATCTTTGTACAAAACTATATTGTACAATATAGATTTCCAGTGCAATCATGGGGATAAAAAAACTTCCTGCTCTGACCCCAAGGATATAATTCAACCCTTTTCATTTTATCAAATGCTTTTTTTTGTTATAACATGTATATTTCTTCAGTCAATAAACTTTCTTTCTGATATGTATTTCTCTATGATTTCAGAAAAATAAAAATTTGGTGTGCACCAGTCTTTCTAAATTTTACTAATGCTACCTTACATACCCTTTCAGTTAGAATACTGACAAACGAGATACACTTAAACTAATTCCTTTTTTTTAAACATTTTCACAGTATTTCTGACATCAATTTTCTCTTGAATTATGGTTAGATCAGAAGATCTCCATGTGAACTGCTATGATAAGTTTGCCAAACATTTTGCTAATAAATTGCTGCCTGGAAACCTGAGAATAGGATGGTTTATAAACTGTAGTAAATAGATCAATTACCAAAGAAAATCCAGTGTGCTTCATATATTCAGTAAATACTTAATTCAAATCTATTTTGCTTAAATCATATGTTCAGTAATATTGATGTTAATGGAATCTCTTTATAGGGTTCAATACAATTCCAAATTTTTATTTTATATATATAATGAATTATGACAAATAAATATTTTATTTAGAGTTTCTATAAGAATGAAGTAAAACTGAGGAGTCTCAGTTTATGACTCGGGATGTGAACAAACGTGATTTGGAATTGGATGTTCTTAATTGTATTAAGATTAGACAGGTAAATGAGATTTTTAATATCTAAAGGTATTTCATACTGAAATTTTAGTAAAGGAAGAAAGTATAAAATACAATATATATAACTACTGAAATAATTCCACAGCCATTTGGTACTACTGTAGTGGATTATTTGAATCTGAAAAGGAACCAAATAAAGAGAACTTGGAAAAAGGAAATAGATCAATAATGATCCAACAGCCAGGTTTCTGAGTACTTGTTTGACAGCAAAGAAGAAATAGGATTAAAGTGCAGAGTCACAGAAGGGGAGCCAAATGGATCAATACTTCCCATTTTATATAACATGAAGATTAATGGAGATTGACCAGTTTTCATTTTACATTTTGTAAAAAATTAATACAGAGCAATTGATCAGTAAACAGGCTATTTGGAGTGAGGTTTTAAAAGGTGTGGGGAATTCATATTTACAATGAAATGTACAGTGGAAAGAGGTTGGGTTGTCTGAAGTTATTTATTCTAGCCAAGTTGCATAAGACAAGCTATTCATGCTATACGCTGCTTTTGTTGATATCTCCTGATCTGCAACTTTATGCTAAACGAACAAGATCATGGAAAATTGTTTAATCTGTGGATTAGTTTTCAGAATAGGACTACCACTATTCTTAATAGCAGGTAAGACATTTCCATTTCCATTTATGTTGTATTAAAGTCATAGGGAAAATAAGATTGTGCATTTATGTTGTGTTAAGGTCATCGGGAAAATAAATTTGTGCATATTAGCATGGAGTTAGGAAAATAATTAAACAGCTTCACTTTCAAATATGGTCACACAGAGAACAGGTTTTCTTGTAGTATTCTCTTATGCTAATGTGCAGGTTTACATTTGTTCTGTAGGAATCAACAAAACTGCCTTGAGTCCTTCTAGATTCTACAAATTGTGTTTCTTGATTCAATATCAAACTATAGTTATGATTGACCTGGTTTGAAATTATTTCTTACAATTTTATATTTCATATTTATTAGAATGAATATAGATCAAGGAGATAAAGACTGGCTTCTATTAGTTTCAAGATTCTTTTATCATAGCTGAAACTGAAGAATTCAATTTTATTGAAAGTATTAAATGTTCTAGAATATGTAGATGAAATGGAGAAAATGATAGAAGAAGGGAATTAGACCTAATCATAGCAAAATGGATAAGAATTGCTTGCTTGCTTAGGCTTAACATTATTTATTTATATAAAAATATGCTATCTATCATGTAAAGCAACCCCGGGAGTGATTTTGAAGGGACATCATATTAACTACAATACAAAATAGAAAGGAAATACAGCATGCACCAAGCAAAGCAGATATCTCACAAACCATGCTCTGTAGCCGTGAAATATTTAGTACCGGTATCAGTGAAAGAAGAAAACAAAATTGATGGTGCTACTGGAATGCTTGCCCCAAAGGAACAGCTGGCTGGGAATGCTGTATATTTTTTCAGTTTTAAAATTTACAAACTTTTCTATATTTTCATTAAAACGTACAATTGCTATCTTGTTTTGATAAGAAGAAACAGGTACAAAATGTTCCTCGAATCAAGGAATTCATTTAAAGAAGGGTGGATACAGCTTTTAGTTGAGTTTGTTTGGCTAAACTAGTAAGTGTAAACTTATTTAATCTGGTTAGTGCTAGTTGGGAATTGCAAGGCTTAAAGCTTAAACCTTTCCAGGAAGAGACAATAGCAAATCACTTCTATATTCTTGCCAAGAAATCTACATGGTGTGCAATCATCAGAATCAACCTCAACTTGGAGTGAGTTATAATTTTACCTTTTATAACCAAACTAGCTAAATACCCATGCTCCGCTACGGAACTATGTGATCGGGCTTGATAAATAGACACTTAGAGTTTGAAAATTAATGAGTAGTTACGATCGGCCTCTCCTCTCCCATCCTCTCCCCAGGCTTGCCCCACAGAGGCCTCTCCTCTCCTATCCCCCTTCTCTCCCTCAGGCTGGCCCCATTGATCCTCTCCTATCCCCCTTCTCTCCCTCAGGCTTGCCCCACAGAGGCCTAGCCTCTCCTATCCCCCTTCTCTCCCTCAGCCTTGCCCCACAGAATCTTCCCCTATCCTATCCTATCCTATCCTATCCTATCGCCCCACAGAAGCCTCCCCTATCCTATCCCCT
>QLTV01004393.1:726937-740591 GCA_003457575.1 Thermophis baileyi
CTCTCTCCTTCTTTCTCTTTCTTTCAAACTTCCCTTCCCTTCCCTTCCCTTCCCTTCCCTTCCCTTCCCTTCCATTCCACTCCCCCCTCTCTCTTTCTTTCTTTCAGGGGAACTGGCAGGGAAAAAAGGCTTTAAAAAGTTTTTAAAAAAACCAGGAAGTGATGATGTCGGGGTGGGTGGGCGGAGCCTCACGCTGCCATCCCGGTTCTCCGAACCAGCCGCCGCAACCGCTACCTACTCGCCCGAACCGGGCTGAACCGGGAGGATTTCACCCCTGGTCTCAACCCATTGAGGGCGCCATGCAATGTTCCCTCTAAGCTGCATGGCTGTGCGGCCGCGCACGTGACAGGGAATCGCCGCGCGGCAGTTTCTAACTGCCGCGCAGCGATTTTCAATATCAGAGGGAACATTGCTGCGCGGCTGCGCTCCTGACAGGAAATCACCGTGCAGCAGTTTCCAACTGCCGCGCAGTGATTTCCAATGTCAGAGGGAACATTGGCGCCATGTTGACTATAGCATGTTGAACTACACTCAGGTTAATTATAGTGTATAATTTAGTAATCTAGTAGTACTTTAGTACTTTAATCACTAGATTAAATTATACCATATATAATTTAGTCAATTTAGTCTAGTGGTAGAAACAGGAAGCTGTGAGTTCTAGCCCCACCTTAGCCATGAAAGCCAGCTGAGTGACTTTGGGCCAGTCACTTTTTCTTAGCCCAAGTCACCTGACAATGGGCTGGAGGAGGAAGGAATTTAACGTTCATTGCCTTGAGTTATTTATAAAAACAATAAAGATGGTGTGGAAATAAATAAAAGATTGAATAAAGTGAAATAAACTACTAGACTGTGCCTCTTTTATGGTCTCTGATCTGCACTTAATTGCTCTTGCCTCAGAACATTTCCAACAAAACCTTCTAAATCACAATATTCTTTGGATCATATTTAAGAACCACAGCACTATTTCAACGTTGTTCTGAAATTCTTTGACTAATTTCATATATATACTTGACTTTAATTGGCTAGATATCCCTTTATGATTAATTCCATTCTGGAAGGCAGATATTTATTCTCTCATAAATAGTAGCATCATGATTTAGAAAGCAACTTTTTAAATTTTAGGATTTTGCTCCTTTGTTGCATTTTTTAAAAAAATAGTGGGATTGTGTGATGGAATAGAAATGTTTGAATAATGTTTATGTTTTTGTTTTTCAGGGTGCAGTGGGCACTTGCTTAGAACCATCAGCTATACCAGCTTCATTTTCCTTATGTTACAAGTGTCTTTTCAAATTGCTTTCTACTACTTACCACCTAATGGTACAGATCAGTCCAAAATTTCATGGCAATAATTTATTCTAGGGGTAAAAAACATTACAATTAGAGATCAAACTTGGAATAACTTATCAATGATATTTTTGCCCAACATAATTAACTGGTTACTTAACCAGGAGTTTGTGTTCTTTGAAAACACCATCAATTAGAGCCGACTAAAATATTTGTAAAACGAAAACTCAAATAAAAGATTAAAAACTAATTCTAACTAATGTAAAGTAAGAAACAGAAAAGAAAAAGAAAGAAGTCGAAGAAAAAGTTAAAAATTCCAGAAAAGAAAGAAAAAGAAAAGAAAAAAGATACAAAGAAGTAGATTCCTATCTTTTTTACAGCAATCAGTAGAATTCTGGGTGGCCATTTTGAATTTCTTGTTTTAAACATTGCCTCAGAATGGTTTGTTCTGAGGTTGTTTGAAATTTGAGAAATTCAAAATGGCTTCTACATTATTGCTGTACGGCAGGAGTCCCCAAACTTGGCAACTTTAAGACTTGTGGACTTCAACTCCCAGAATTCTCCAGCCAGCATAGCTGGCTGGAGAATTCTGGGAGTTGAAGTCCACAGGTCTTAAAGTTGCCAAGTTTGAAGACCTCTGCTGTTCAGTATCTCTATAGAAAAAGAAATAGGGTATACAGTATATTTTAGTATGCAAAGACTTGGTTTATGTGTGGTTTAGTAAGCTATAGTGTTACGTTCTTTGAAGAAAGGGTAGTGAATCTAGAAGGTACTTATAGTTACAAAATAACAATGTCTAGTTTCATGTAAATTTATCTTTAAACCTGAATTACTGGGAAATTGTTTATGTTTAGAATTTTTTTTCCCTTTTTTGGAATCTTCCAAAAAAAAATGTTATAAAATGCTCATTTACTTTGTTCAAAAGCAGACACAAATATTTTTTGAAGTGTCATTTGGGGATAAAATTATTTTCTGATTTTGGTGATATGAGGCCATTTGAAACTTATCAGAAATAACTTATTAGAAATATTTGTCATCACTCATAGGGTTCAAGCCAAGCATGACTTGGGTAGTGACATGTCCCTCATGTTTATATAAATTGATTTTAATTTGAAGTAGAATGACATTGTTTTTACATTTGTTTTGCACTTATTTCCTTGCCAATTTCAAAATTCTAAGACATTCATATGAAGGACTGCAAATGTTTCATTTTAAAAGTTTTTGCCAATAACGCAATCCATGTGTTAGACACCCACCCCCCAAACAATCCCCCAGTTCTACCAAGATATACATTTTTTAGTACAAACAATACATTAAAATATTGAGGAATGGAATATAATGGCTGTTTCCAAACCAGTGGTTTTTCTTTTCACAGATTTTTTTTGGGAGGAAGTACTGTCACATTTTGGTATTGTACGGTAAGATTTTAATTCAATTGCCTGATTTTATTGTTGGGGTGGGAGAAGGTAGGGGTGTCCACAGAGCATAGTTGAAAAAAGTCAAAATAGCAGCTATGATAGTACAATTGAAACGCTTCCCATTTTTTATGTGTGCCACAGAGCTTTGATTGCACCATCCAGGGCAATCACTGGAGACTTTGAATAAATATTTTATTATTTCTATATATTTATAAATAATTTAATATTTTGATAAATATATATAAATACCAGTAATGGCAGACAAGCCTTCCTGTCCCATTGCTAACCAGTTTCCAAAGTTTCTAGAAAGTCACAAGGGAAGCTCAATGCTGCTGTCTTTTTGACAGCCAGAGTTGATGAATCCGGCGGCTTGTTCTTCCTTGGGAAACTTATTTAAATGTATGCTGCATCTGCTTCCATTTTGAGTCACTGGCATTTTTGACACACCAATTGTTTTTCACTCTCTGGCATAGCTTGTGACCTTCCTGGACTGGGACTCTCAGCCTATGCATTGGGGTCTGTTTGTAGCAGCTTCACTAGTGCAGGTTGTTTTTTAGTGACCCATCTTAGGTTATTCCATCTTCATTATGGAAAGCTCTAAAAGACACGTCCACTTTGCACCACTCTGGGATTGGCTCCAGCCCTAATTTATCTCATGATGCTGTCTGTTTTGGAGAAAATGAATCAATACATTAATGACTCTTCTCCGGTATTTTGTAGGTAGTATTTTCCTTTGAATCTCTTGATTGCAGACCTGTCAGGCAGTCTGTTGTCCTCATAATAGGAACTCTCGCCTCACCCCATATCTTGGCTCCCAGGTTCAAGCCAAGGATTCCTCTCTTTATCCTTCCTCCATCAGAGATTCAACAACCTGTTTCTTACCAGAAAATATCTCCTTTCCCCCAATCCATCCACCAGAGCAATTTGCAATAATGGTCACAGCTTTGGGGATATGCACCCAGTTGCAAATACAAGTATTGAAAAGGAAGGAAAGGAAGATATGTACTCACATTTTTATTTTCTTTGTGTGTGGCATGAAAATAGAAGGGACTTTTGTTATATGGTGGATGGGGCAGGAGATTAATTCTATGACGTTCTTTGTACTTCCCTCTTGGAAACTGAAGGATAAGAAATCAGCAAAAAACCAACAGAAATTAAGAGGATGCTTGTAAACTGTGCTGTGAATGTTTGGGAGGATAAAACATTGGTGGTATGCTCTTATTTCTCAAACCCATTATCGTTTGGTACCCTCCAGTATGGTGAAATCACCTGTCAGTAGTGCAAACACCATTTTATTATAACTCTGCCTACTAGATTTGGTTTTCAAATTTTCAGCAAACTTGTAGATGGCAGCAAATAATTTGTTTTTTGTATCTCTCTGCTGCCATCCAGTGGTTATCTAGATTTCTGTATTGGTAGCCTTAATTATGGGAAGTAAAGTTTAAAATATATTGGATAGCCTTAATTATGGGGATCAAAGTTTAATACATAATAATTCACCTGGCTGAAGAAGATTTACCTATAATGTGCAGGTTAAGAGGGTAAATGAATACAGAAATGACAACTTCACCTGTGATACAAAGGAAGCAGCTGGTGCATGTATCTCTTTTCTCGGTGAATAACCTGGACCTAAATCCTACTGATATGAGTAGAATTTATTTCCAGGCATGTGGATTTAAAATGCAATTGGAGGGTGTTAGATACTCTCCAGCTTTCTGAGCTCCAAGGATTAAGGAAAAGCTTGTATTGCTTTGCCTAAATCAGAATCTGATCCATTGCAAATGGAGCAAAAATAAAGAAGTTTCTCCTACTAGACTGTGAAAATCTTAGCTTTATAAAATACTAACATTCCATGTACCCTGTAGGTTTAGCAGGCTTGATGCTGGAAACATCATACATCTTTTGGCTCCTGACATTGGAATGTTTCTTTTTGGTCTGACTGTCATGCTGCTTTGCCGTAAGACAGTGAAACTCAACAACTGGGAAAGTGAGCCTCCATCTGGAGACCAAGATCGGTTCTCTTCGGATGAGGAAGAAGACATGAAAGAGACGGTAGAGATGTTGCATGTGTTGCATTTTTTGATGTAACATAAACAGAGTGAAGATTAGAAAAGGAAAAGGAGAGGGTCTTCCTTTATTCTTTATAATAGAAGCACTCAGTGACTTAATTTTCATAATATTCTGAACCTCAAACTAGCAACCACTTTTTAGCCTTGTACCTTGTGTTATTTTAAACTGTGTTATTTGTTTTTATTTCAATGTCTGTTTGTCAGACGTTGTCAAAATGTCTGGTCACAATTGTGCAGTCAAAGCCCTTCCCCCTTCTTATATGCATTACATGTATACACAAATATGTCAAGCAAATCCAGAGAACTGAGTTAGTTTCATAAAATGTTTGTGCAAATATAACTGTCAAGTATAAATAACATAAATCAAAATCTCAATCTACTCAAGTGTAGTATGGTTGGTTAGTTTTTAGCTCAGACTTTTGCATTCAACCCAACCATGGTAGTTTATGGCTCAGTCAATTTTTGTTTATTCACTGAACCATGATGACAGAAATTGAGGCTTACCATACTTCAAAGTCTGAGAAATGGGACATAATCAGTTAATTAATTGGAAATGGAAATAATTCATCAAATGAGTTATTTGGCTTGAACTTCAACTTTAAACTACCTAATAATCTGTGTGTAATCCTTATAATTAAATAGCAATAATTGTGTACAAATGTTTGATTTGGACTCATTAGCCTTATGTGATACATATCTGTTCAGAAATAAATCTGACTAAATTCAGAGGAGCTGAAGCAAAGTATAAACATAACTACAGCCTAGAAATACTTTTTAAAAAGACCACATTAAAAAAAAGAGAAACTTGCATCTCCTAGGTAGATCTCAGGTAAACATGTACTCATTGAAGAGCGCAGAAAGAAATATCTATGCTAGATATGTCTAATTTCTCATATTCCTTCCAAAAGTAGATAGACTTTTCCACATTTATCAGATGAGAAAATAGTTTTTTGTTTTGCCTATTTTTAAAAAATATGACAACACAGATATATTGAGTATATTGGCATATCAACAGAACCCTAATCATTTATTGATAGGGTATCAGGCTTTAAGAAGATGAAATAATTCATCAACACCCCCCCCCATTGGATTTGTTTAGCAATAGCAATAGCACTTAGACTTATATACCACTTTATAGTGCTTTACAGTCCTCTCTAAGCAATTTACAGAGTCAGCATATTGCCCCCAACAATTTGGGTCCTCATTTTACCCATGGAAGCATGGAAGGCTGAGTCAACCTTGAGCCTGGTGAGATTTGAACTGCCAAATTGCAGGCAACCAGCAGTTAGCAGAAATAGCCTGAAGTACTGCACTCTAACCACTGCGCCACCATGGTTTAAGTGCTTTATTTGGAGAAACAACAATTTCTTACACAGAATTGTAACAGAATCTCTGGCCCTCCTGTTGTCTGATGGTTTTGCTGCTTGTGTTGAGTACTGATTCTTGATCAATATACTGTATTCCATGTCCGCAGGAATCTGAAGCAGAAACTGAAGATACTGGGGACACAGACATTGGTTGTCTGTTTGAAAAGGATCATTTAAGTTGCAGCCATTCAGGTTTCCTTCTGAAATTCACGTTGTTCCTAACAGGCTTGGAGATTCTTTGTGAAGACACACTTAGAACTGCTGGCAAAGTCTTCATTATGCTTCTGTTAGGCTCAACAGGTAGAAGTTACTTCACATATTTGTGGGACAGTGGGTTAGGTTAGGCACAACTTAGTGCCCCCAGAAGAGGAAAGATAAAGGAAGGTGATCTCTGGCATTTTTAAATCTGGATACAGCATTGGGGTATTTGTATGACAAGACACTACAGATTATACCAAATGGAGAACAGGTATCTCCTGGTTTGTTTCAGTTAGTAATGATCCCTCTTTCTCCACATGAAGAAGTCATAAATGGCAAGCTTGGCCCCATAGTAGCAGTAACTTGGAAGTGTTAGCTAGACTAGCTTTTGCTTTTCACCTGTGTGTTACCCACACCCACCACATTGTTGCAGACTTCTCCATTCTGATTAGGAGAGTGGGGCAGCAGCTCTCCATAACAGCCCCAATTTCTCATGTGGCTCATGTGGCCTCTGAGGAAAATTACGGTAATTGCCTACCCCTGCTCTTACAGAAAATCCTTGCTTAACAACCTTAACTGGGACTACCGATCCATTGCTAAGTGCCCTGGTTACTAAGTGGAAAATCACATCAACGTGATGGGCATATGACCCTATATCATGAATTGTAAACGAGACTTTATGTGACCATGACGTGCAGTTTGACTTCCTAATTCTCCATTAATTCTGCTTGTCAGGAACTGGTTGTGAAGCACATAAATGGCAATCACATGACCATGTACACGTATTCATCTGAAGTAGACTGTGTTGTTTCTCTGTGTCATATAATATATGTGGGTATATGCATAATTTTGTATCTGTTTATTTATTTATTTTGACATGTTTATGTAGTGTATATTGGAGGTGGTGACACTGAGAGCTGTATGCAATGAAATTTCATTTTAATGTATGCCGATTAGTGTACATTCAAAGTGACAATAAAGTTATTCTAAGTCTAAAGTTACTTTAAGTCTATAGGATGCTGCAATAGATCCCAAGGTGCTTTTCTAAGGCAACTAGCCTTTCCTGGTTTTTTTTTGTTTTTGTTTTAGAAAAAAACAACATTTAGCTTCTCATCCAAGAAGCTTTTCCAGTTCTTCAGATATTTCTTGGATGAGAAGTGAAATGTTTTCAAAGAAAAAAACCAAAAAATTCCAATTGCCTTTTGGAAAACACTGAGACAACAATGACCTGATTGAGAATCTCCATTGACAATGGATGTAAATGTGAGAATTGATCATAAAGTTATGTTTTTTTAACACCATCGTAACTTTGAATGGTCATTAAATGAGACTATTGGTATGTGAGGATTACCTGTATTCCATTTTATTTTATTTTATTTTATTTTATTTTTTAATTTTATTTTACTTATTACATTCAGAGAGCTTTTATTTCTATGGAGGTGTTCTTAATTTTTTGATGGTTCTCCAATGGTATAAACAACCTTATAACCAAGAAAATCGTATTTCCTTATCCCTAGGTATAATTCTACCTTCTGCATGCTCAGCAGTTTATTTCTTTACCTTCCTGACTTTGTGCACCTGGTGGTCCTGGAATTGTCCAATCAGCCCAGTTCTCTTCAATAGTTTGTGTGTCTTTCTTGCAATATTTTCCGTGGGACACATGATTGTGCTTTACTTGTACCAACTGCCATACTTCCAAGACCTTATTCCTTCAGAAGTCATTTATGTCAGGTAAAAACAAATCTCACAGATGAGAAAACATGAAGATGAAACCACAATCGACTGTGGTTATTTTATTTACATTTGATTATCTCAGTCATTTTGGGTATTACTTTTGGTAGAAGATAATAATACCTTGTATTCACCATGATATCACTCACTTCAAGTCCTGGTTGTAGTTTGCCACTGGAAAAAAATTACTTGAGTTGAAGAAGTACAGAGCACATAGCATACAAAATAATTCTGAAATTTTTATTTTGTTTATTTTATCATTATTTCTGTTTATTTTTAGATTTATGAAAATTAAAATGAGAAGAAAAATAAAGCCAGGTGCTTTGAGATCCTTATCCTAGGAAAAGCTACCAGTTCTCAGTGCTTCCTATGTACATGTGCATCTAAATTACTTGCAGAATCATTCTAAGTACCGTAATTGTTAAGATTAAAGCTTTGCTCATTCACATTTATGTACTTGCAAATTATTATTTGAAGTGGTTATACTCAGAGGAAAATATTATACATATTTCACTGAATTATGAAACAGAACAGATGTTACCAACTTGCTTGCACTCTTCAGATGTGTTCAAAATTCTGAAGTTTTGCTATACTTGACAGGGAATTTTGGAAAATCAAGTCCACCAAATGCACCCAAAAGCAGAAGCCTGAAATAGATTGAGGCAGTAGAATTTGCAGATTCAGGGAAGTTTCCTTTTTAAAATTGTGTTTTATTTGAGGTTGATGTATACATGTATTCCTGAGAGCAGGAGTCTAATCTGAGCAATGATTAGCTAGGCAGGTGTAGTAATTATAATAGAAAGTTGTTTAGTTCTATAATTATAACAGAAAATACAGTAGAATGTTAAAGTTTGAAGATGGCTCTGAAAATAGTATTTGGCAACCATTATGGTAACACCAGCTTAGCCTGGGTAGGGAGGAGGAAGTGAGAAAGAAACTCAAGATTGCCCTGTTTTTATTTTCTTGGGCATCACTTGGAAGAGGGGGAGGGAGAGACAATCTGCCAGGTTTTCAAGATTAAAGCTTTTTCAAGCAGTCCAAATCAGGAAAAAGTCTATCGGAACTCTATTTTTTTATTACAAGATATAATAAGAGAAATCTGGCACCCTGACACTGTTTCCTTTACACTCCCTCTTTTATGCAAGAGAATCAAAGCTAGGCAGTTTTGAGTTTCTTCTGACTCCCTCTTCCCTTCTCAGGCTAAGCTCTTGTTTATGCAACACCTTTTCAATCACTTGTTCAAGGACATCTCTGTTCTTTTTCTACATATGCATGGGGCAAAGCCTAACATCTATATTGCTATAACCTACCAGGAAGAGAGTCCAAGGACTTGTGTTCTATTTTTGTATGCCTGGGAAGAAAGATAGAACAATTTGAGCCAGATTAACAATCTCTGAGAAAAAGACAATATAGAATGATGAGCAAAGAAGACACGGAAAAAATCCTTAACCCCCTATCAACATGACACGTGATCAGCTGGTTAGAATTAAATTAGGTGTTGAGGAATTAGTTCCCTTGGATCCACTCCTCCAACATGTATGAATCTGAGTTTTTTATTCTGTTTTATTTTAAATCTTTGCAAAAATAAACCAGGGCATCAAAAAGAAAATAATAATATATTGCATAGTTCTGAAGAACATTTTGTGACTTTCTCCTTTCGCTAGAGGTGGCACTGTCCAGAACTATAATCCTTTAATCTGTGCATTTTGCATATAACAAAGCCAATATGTTTTAATCATGTTGGAAGTAAACAAGCCATATAGCTTGGCTTGTATGAAATGGTAGTAAAAATTCTGTGTTATGACTTATTGTTGCACTATTGCATTGACCTATTAAGAAAGCTGAATTGCTGCTGCTGCTATTATGTAATGATTATATGTTAGTGGACTAATATGTTGTGGCACTATTCTTTTTCATTTTATATAAAAAATAAATCTCTGCAGATTTTCTTCTACTGTCTTTTTCTCTAGGGTCTTGGGCATAGTGCCACTTATTAAGACAAACATTACAGCACCTTGGAAACTACACATTCATCCTCACCTAAACTGGCCAGTGGCTTTCAATCCTTTTTTCCTTCTTGCCCTGTACTATTTATTGGTCAGAATGTTACAGCAGTGGGCATTGCCTGCTAAGGTATGGTGTATATTAAAATTGAGTATGAATAAGCGAGACCTTTGAGATATCATCTCAGGGACACAGAATGATCTAATTTGGCTTATATTCCTGTTCTACTTGCATTTAATTGATCCTTCTATTTTTATAAGTCTCCTTTTCAATAGTATTAAACCCTCCATTACTGTGTACCATTTGAGAAAAAGTCCAACTAGCCACTATGTACAGTATGTGTGTATCAGGGGTGGGTTCTGACTTACCTCGCTGCCGGTTCGCTTCCTCATGTGCCGCGTGGGCGTGCCACACTAAAAACCAAGCTTCTGCGCATGCGCAGAAGCAAAAAACAGCTTCTGCGTGTGTGCAGAAGCAAAAAACAAGATGGCGCCGTGTATGGCACCGCCGAGAGAGTTGGTTCGGGGGCGTGTCCAGCCGGCCATCGCTGCCGGTTTGGCAAGCGGGGGGAAATTCCCGCTACCGGTTCTACAGAGCCGGTCCGAACCGGCAGGAACCCACCTCTGGTGTGTATGCTTGTATTTCATGAGATTTTGATGAGACCCTTTAAATAGTTTTTAATTTACTTTATTGTCATTGCACCTCATACAACGAAATAGGGTTAACTGTTAATGTCTCTGCTGAACTGATTTGAAAGAGATGTAACTTCATCCTATAAATACTATAGGGTTGTTCTAAGGAATATATTATTAGTGGAACTTTGTCAACATTTCAGATTTTTCTGGGTTGATCTCAAGACAGGATGAACTATCATGAGCTGTGCCTCAAAAATTAAGAATCTGAGTCTTAGCAGGCAATTTTTGTAATGATGCCAGCTTCAACAAACCTTGTTGCTGTTGTTAATCGAATCCCACATGGTCATTAGACGAGGACCCACCCCAATCCAAACCATTCTTCTTGCAAGGCAGAGACTGCCTCCACTTCAGTTTTCTCCCCCCATTTGTCTTTTGGCCACTCACCTACACTGCTGTTACTACTGCCACCATTGCCAGCTACAGTGCCCACAGCCCCTGCAGGCCACTGTATCTGCTGCTACTGCTGATACAAAACAACACAATCTTTCCCACTTCCATGGCTGTCATGGTTGCCACCACTGTTGCTGCTGCCTCCATTATCAGCCACTCCCACCACCCACTGCCCATTGCTGAACTTGCTGTGGGCAGTGGGCAGCAGGTGATGGGGATACTTTGGACGGCAGGTAGTGGTAGGGAGAGTAGCACTGGTGGGTGCAGGGATCAGTGCCAGACTAACAATCTGGCAGAAACAATATTCCAGTCAAGGAACCACCAAGGAGAAAACCACACTCCTACCACGCAAGCTATTATCTATAAACAGATAGCAAGCCCCACACTCATTCACACTAGTTGGGCATGGAGACAGCTGCAAGCAAACAGCCCAGAGACCACTAAGGACTTTATATTTTAACCTTGAGCTAAAGATGTTCTCTTCTGTTGGGAAGATATTTCTTCTGTTTCAGTCACAAGTTTTTTTAAAAATATTTGATATGCACACATGCACATATGTACACTCATGTACATAGTTACCTCAGTACAAGCATATTTAACTCAATCTTCTGCTCAAAGTACACATGAGATGATGCAAGATAGAAGTAAAACATAATCCCTATTAGCTACAGCAGTTATATTTAATAACTATGGATAAGCTAAATAATTTATTATGACATTAGTCAGGTGAATAAACTGCATGTTGTATTAAGCACAATGTAGGTTTCAGTTTTTTCCCATATTGTTTCTAGTGCCCCAGGGGAAACCTCCCCAACTCTGTTAGTTCTGCTAAGAAGATACATGTATTAGATCTTGCTAGTAAATTAGATTACAATTACAATGCCTGCAATGATCCTAAATTCTATAATCAACCTTTAAAACAAGATCTATTCTAACTGTATGAGATCTCATTAAGGAGCAAAGGATGCACACAAGAAAGAGGAACTGGGTTATTTGGCTAATATCAAGTGTCAGGCTTTTAGCTGAGAGAAAAATGGCTGAAATAAAGGGCTGTGAGAAGATAGTCCTAGCTACTGAGAAGATTCTTTACTTTTGTACCTTCTGTTCCTTAAAGAGATTACTTCACCTGCTATAAAATGGTTATAGATCCAGGTTTAAACATATGGTTCAGTTTGGGTATAAACCATGGACATAAAAATAGCATGTTTTATTGTTTTTATGATGGCTTTCCTCCATTTAAATCAATGCATCATTTAGGGACCCAAAGAAGAAGTTATTCAATTTCATTCTGAAGACTATGTAGAAATTAAGATGCATTCTACGCTTCAGGTGAGCATGGATGCCAATGGCAAGGTAAAATGCTACCGGTCCGGTATTAAAAATTCTGGAGTGATCATAATCCTTGTCAATGAAATCACTTAACAATAACCCAGGATGTTCAGGCAAATGATTTCTTGATATAAGGACTATTTTGGAATCCTTGGAGTGAGAGAGATAATTAGGAAAAAATACTCTATGTCCCTTTATTGCTGCCTTCTAAAGATAAACCTTCAGGTGTGCATAAGAAAAAAAAAATACAATATGAAGTGAAGACTGACAAAATGGAAAAAAAAGGATCTGTTAGATAGGCGCGGGAATAACAGCCAAGACAAAAGGACCCGTTCAGCACTTTAATAACGGTTAGCACTAACTACAGCAGACTGGCGGCTGGCGGCAGGGAAGCCGCCTTTATGGAGCTCCCCGCAGCCAGCTTGGCCAGTGACAACGCTTCAAACTCCCCGCCACTGATTTAACCCAATCAGCGGCGGGTATGCAAATACCTGCTTGTTAGTCGGAACACAACACCCCTCCCCTCTTAGTTCAGCAATTGACCAATCCGGTATTAGTGTGGGTGACATAGTCGCGCAAATAGGCGGGCCGCCGTAAGGTCCTACTGGGCCTGCGCGATTCAGTCTCTCTGGAGTCTTCGTTCGGCGTCGACATGGCTTGTGTTGCTCCGTCCTCGTCCTGTGGAAAAATCTGGAACCGGCCTCCAGGCGTGGCGGCTGAAGATTCGATCTGCAAATAGGCGGGCCGCCGTAAGGTCCTACTGGGCCTGCGCGATTCAGTCTCTCTGGAGTCTTCGTTCGGCGTGGACATGGCTTGTGTTGCTCCGTCCTCGTCCTGTGGAAAAATCTGGAACCGGCCTCCAGGCGTGGCGGCTGAAGATTCGATCTCCCGGTCCTCTGGCCCCGGTCGGCTTCGTTCGAGCTCCCTAGTTCCTGGTAGGTGCCTCCGCTCGCCTCCTCGGGTTGAGATAAGTTGTCTGTGGAGTCGTGTAGCTAGGGCCCGGTCTCTCTCGCTAATGTCTGGTTCGCAGTGACTGTGTGTTTGGCGGGGGGGAGACCCGCATTTTTGGAAAGTGTCTGTTTGACTCCGCGATGGTGGCTCGGCTTAGGGTCGACGCAACCACGAGTCTCCCACTCTGTGTCTTAGCTGATCGATGTGTCGCTTCCACA
>QLTV01004393.1:744323-761810 GCA_003457575.1 Thermophis baileyi
ATGCCACGAGGTGCCTTTGTTCAGTCGTCTTCTCCCACTGCCTTCGTCGCCAGTGTTAGATAGGCGCGGGAATAACAGCCAAGACAAAAGGACCCGTTCAGCACTTTAATAACGGTTAGCACTAACTACAGCAGACTGGCGGCTGGCGGCAGGGAAGCCGCCTTTATGGAGCTCCCCGCAGCCAGCTTGGCCAGTGACAACGCTTCAAACTCCCCGCCACTGATTTAACCCAATCAGCGGCGGGTATGCAAATACCTGCTTGTTAGTCGGAACACAACAGGATCCACTGGATTTTGATTTGTTATTAGGTATTGGGAATAGTGTTTGTATGGATGGTTTGCTATTTGTTTCCAGTTATGCTCAAGTTGCACATATATCTTGTTCTTTTCAATAACCCCAAATCTCTAGTTTATCTTCCCAAGATAGCCCATAAAGGTTCTTACTGTAGCATGCCTGTATCAGATTAGGCATAAGAGGCACAGTGCTAAGAGCCTATGAAACTTTTGGGACCTAACAAAAATGGGGGGGGGGGAATCAAAATTAATAGTGCACTTGGACAAAAGAAAAGGTGTAGCAGTGTTTTTACCTTGAGTATGATACCTCTGTAAACCCTCCCTCTTTCTATAAACTAAAAACACTTCTATTGTTTGTCTAGGTGGTTTCTCTTTCAAAGGAAATTCCACAGGAATGCCTCCTTTTGCAATATCAGAATCATAGCAGTTGCAGTATGGATGGCTATATAAATCAAGGACACAGTATTTCTCTATCAGGTATACTGTATATAGCATATTGCATGTTACATATTGAGTGCCAGATCATTCTGTTTGCCCTAAGGAATACTGTACAGAGAAATTGTTACTATACTGATGCATAGAGCATCTACACTAACAACAGAGAAATATCTTATATCATTTTAACAGAATAGCAGAATAACAGAGTTGGAAGGGACCTTGGAGGTCTTCTAGTCCAACCTCCTGCTCAAGCAGGTGACCCTCTACCATTCCAGACAAGTGGTTGTCCAGTCTCTTTTTAAAAGCTTCCAGTGATGGAGCACTCACAACTTCTGAAGGGAAACCGTTCCACTGGTTTATTGTTCTCACTGTCAGGGTGCTTTGGAAAATTGGTTGACCCCTTCTTCTTTGTGTCAGTTCCTGTAGTATTGGAATACTGCTATCATGTCACCCCTAAACCTTCTTTTCACTAGACTAGACATACCCAATTCCTGCAACCATTCTTTTAAAATCTAACATTTAAATATTAAAAAGATTTTATTTTTTATGAAATATTTGTTTAATATTTAAATAATTGAATACGTATTTCATAGTAAATAATTAAAATAAATAATTAAATATTTTGTAATATTTATTTAATATTATATTAAATATTTAAACATTTAATATGATAGATTTTTTAAAAAATTTAAATCTAACATTGTTGCATGAACTTCAGGATGCATGTAATGTTAAAGCAGAACCAAATGCAAAATGTAAAATGCAGAATGCATGGTCAGATTATTTTTCTGTCAGTTATTCCACTCAACTATCATTAGCTTTGCATATTATTATTGCAAAAAATATTTCCTGCATGCTATTGTCTTCTTAATATCTGTGTATGAATGTTTTGAACAAAATGCTAATGTATCACTGCCAATTAATGATAATACTTCTTGCATTTGGTGAAATGAACTTGAATCCATAAATAACTCTGCTTAGGTGTTAGACCATGTCATATTCATGACAAAAGGGCCAGGGTTAATCCCAGGCATATCCAAATAAATCTATAAGAAAGTCTGTCTAGCCTACAAGCTGCTTCTAATCAGGGTCTTTAATCCTGAATTATATGGTATGATTTAACATAAAACAACCTCTTAATCTCCTGAGAGTAAATTACATTAAATCTATTATTCTTGAAGGAGCCTGTAGCTCTTTGTTATTATCAGAAAATGTGGACATTTACCACATATTTTTATTCAAGTTTATGCCCTGCAGGAGCGTTGGACCATAATTTCAATCAAACTCAGCATGTCATGTTTCATCAAACCACCCATAGTGATCAATATAAGGGAGATTTATAAGGGAATGAGTAAGAGGGCCTTGACCCTTGCGAGTCAGTTGATTTTATCTTTCATATACCTACTCCTAAGACTCCTTTTTAGTATTAGTTTATCCAGTTTCAATGTAACAATGGTTTGCTGGAAATAGAAGACAGAATTGGAGGAATGAGTATGTATAGCACAGAAGTAAAACACTGAATAAGAAAATGCTCATATATAATTAATGCTTGTTGCTCATTTCCTCCCTCCCTCCCCCCCCTTTTTTTTGGGGAATTTTTCAAAGTGGGTTTCAAGGACACTGGGTTGTTTTCACCAAATAAACTAAATTGAAAATGGACTTCAAGAAACCTGGACATTACTTGTAATTTGTCATTTTTCCAAATTTAATATTTTTTGCAGAGCACACAATATATTCTGAAACCTCCCCAGAAGTTAATGAAAAATGTAACATGGGAAAAAAATCTAGTACATTCTTAGCATTGGCACAATTCATTACAAATCAGAGCTATGTCATTGCATTGATTACTATGATGGTAAGAACTTCCTTTTGTGGTCTTTTTAAGAGGTGTTACCAAGTAGCTGTTCAGCATCACAACCAGGCATCCCTGCACTGCTGTTTTATAGAACCTATTGCCTTCCAAATGACCAGGAGCATTTCCAATTGGCTGTGTGCCTTCCTAATAAATCATATTTTCAAAGTCATCTGAACAGAGATTTGGGGAATTATAAATTTGCATATCTGGATGGCACCAAGTTGGGGAAGCATTTTGAAATTATCTATTTTAGAATAGAATAGAATTAGAATTAGAATTAGAATTAGAATTAGAATAGAATAGAATAGAATAGAATAGAATAGAATTCTTTATTGGCCAAGTGTGATTGGACACACAAGGAATTTATCTTTGGTGCATATGCTCTCAGTGTACATAAAAGAAAGGATACATTCGTCAAGAATCATGAGGTACAACACTTAATGATTGTCATAGGGTACAAATAAGCAATCAGGAAACAATCAATATTAATATAAATCATAAGGATACAAGCAACAAGTTACAGTCATACAGTCATAAGTGGGAGGAGATGGGTGATAGGAACGATGAGAAGACTAATAGTAATAGTAATGCAGCCTTGGTGAATAGTTTGATTTTGAACTTGATTCTACTCACTCTGTTCACAGTCTTATGATGTTATGCTTTCCACTTCTCCATTTTAAGGCTCATGTCTTAAATAAAAATTATACCCATAATGACATTTATGCAATTATTCTGAAGTTATATTTATGTATATTTTTGTATAAAGTTGTTAAGATTAGAATTATGACTTCATTCATAAAATAGGGTTAATCTAACTATTGAATTCATCCACATTCAAGACTTGCACAATATACTAAACATAAACTAACCAAACGCGGTATGTTTGCACATTTAAATTACAAAAGGTGAACATTAGGGAAGTACATTCTACAAGTGCATCTGATAGATCTTTACAGGAGTGGTTAAGAGTGTTATGTGAATATAGTCAATTAAGACACAATAATATTTGCATATACCACGGACAGATGGGACAACCAATAGAGAGGTGATGAATCGTATAAAACTAGAAACATCACTAGAAGCCAAAATCACAAGGCTATGCCTGATTTACTTTGGCCAAATCATGCGTGCAAATTCATTGGAGAAGTCAACGATGCTAGGAAATGGTTAGTGGATCAAAAAGAAGAGGCAATCAAAAAACTCGATGGCTTGATACCATCAAAACTGATACAAAGATGAACATTCAAAAACTAAAAGAAGCTGTGCTTGATAGGGTAACATGGAGAACATTTGCCTATAAAGTTGTCAGAAGTCAGACACGACTGAATGTTGCAGAATGAAATGAATATAAGAAATGTGTCTTGTTATATGCTGGCTATATTTTTACAGTCCTATTATCCATATTGGTCTATGAAGCTGCAACCTTATCAAAATCTGTCTGCTTTAAAATACATAATTGCTATGTATTCATTCATAGGTTTGGAGTATCACCTACAATAGCTGGCTAACTTTTGTTCTGCTAATTTGGTCTTGTATAATTTGGATGGTACATGACCGTCATCTTTATGCCTTGCGCAGTTTACCCTTTCTTGTCACCTATGGAAATGTACTGGTGATTCTTAATTTTATTGTGGGACTGAATCTTTCACAAGAGGAATTATTTCCAGGAGTTGCAACTTCATTACTCATTGACTTAGATTTGAAACCTTATTCTCTTCCCTGTGTCCATCTGGGAGCCAAGGTAAGCATATACTTGCTAAAATGAACTGCTACTTTGGTCTAGTGATTAAAGCATGAAGCTAGAAGCTGGGAGACTGTGGGTTCCAGTCCCGCCTTAGGCATGAAAACCAGTTGGGTGATCTTGGGCTAGTAACTTTCACTCAGCCCAACATACCTCACAGGTTGTTGCTGTGGGGAAAATAGGAGATGGAAGGACTATTATATATTTTCACCACCTTGAGTTATTTATAAAAAATAATAAAGACAGGATATAAACAAACAAATAAGCAATAAATAAATTGCTACTGCCCTTGTGATCAGTAGGAGTTTCAGGGTTCTGAAGAGACAGTAAAATTGAAGCCACACTTCCAGTGCTGGCTAGTTCTCATATACATATTCCTCATTAAAATACCTATGTGGTTCTGTTGCAGATTTTATATCAGTTAACTTTCTGGTTATTGTTGAAGCAGTATGTGATGCAAAGACAGAAGCAAAAAGAGGAGGAATTTCTCAAAGAAGTGATAGTACATCAAACTGGTAAGAACATTTAATATTGGGTAAAGTTACCCTGATCCTTTGCCCCTCTCTTTAAAATGGATTTTAAAAGTCTTCATTCAGTCCAGGAATGGTGGCAGAGAAACTAATTTAGGAAATAGTCCTAAGTTACACAAAGACAGATTCTATCTAATGGTTAGGGAAAAAAACCTACTTCATTGTAGGAGCAGTTTGAGAATAGAACCTATTTAGGGGTTTTCTAAGGGGTTCAGGTTGAATCTGGGTAGCCATGAATCATGAATCCTTTAATTTGATTTTTTTTTTTTTGTAACTCTAGAGAAGTGTTTGTCAACATTGACAACTTGCTGGCTGTAGAATTCTGAGCGTTCGTCCACTCATCTTAAAGTTGCCAGAGTTGAGAAACACTGTTCTAAGGCTTATAAACTATGCTTTTCTATTGGCTTTGGTCTTGCTTCACCGCATCTCGTGGCAGGTAGTGTACTTCAGTCTCTACCACAACTTCACTGCAACTTCAGTATGTCAGGAAAGAAATACAGGCAACCCTATTAGTGAACATAATCCTAATCTTTCTACTCTATTTCACAGCCTTCATTTAAAAAAAGATTGATTTTCCTGTTTAAAAATCAGTGAGTTGAGCACCAGACTCTGCCCCCCCCCCCGGTCCCAATTTCTGGGTTCAAGAAATCCATTATTCTCTCCACCATCTCCTAGCACTGAAAACATATATGTGTGTGTGTGCCTACGGATGCATGCTAGCCATTTTCTTTCTTTCTATTGACTGAGGTCAAAATTATTTTTATTATTCTGGAAGCCAGGGACACTCAGGGCTGGTGGTGACTGTGTTTCAGTCTCATTTTTTTTGTACTCTTCTATTGGTGAGTGAGAGGGAAAACAAGTTGACTCATGTGGTTTGGAACCACTAGGCATAGGGATGATTGATGCTGTATTCAAACTGGTTGGAAAGGGAGTGAAAACTGTACAGTCTGAGAATGCATGATTCTATTAGAATGAACGACGAGAATATGCATTGTTGGGGAGCAGATGGATGCTACATACATTATGCTTTGTATACATAGAAATGTTCAATGAATCATAGGCATTAGATGTAGAATATTTCATTCTTAAGAAAAAAGAGGGGACATATATGCATATATAGGTAGCATTACAATGGAGGTGGAGGGAAAGTGGGTATTCTGTGCTTATTCCAAGCTCAGTCGTATCTAGAGCTGTTCAATAGGAAATCCTGTGGAATCCAATGAGACTTGCTGCTAAATAAGCATATTCTGGATTATAATATTGTACCATAAATAGTTAGTCAAATGCAATAACATTTATCCTAAAAAATCATTCTGGTCCATTAAATATTGACGATGCTCCTGATTGAATGTACACTCCTGTTGCAGAAATGGACACACCGCAAAATCTATTTGAGGAAATATTCGGTTCTATATTTAAGAGGATCCTAGTAAAATACTGGATTTACTTCTGTTCCATCATGTTCTTTATTGTCAGCTTCAATGGCAAAGTGGTCCTGTATAAAATTCTTTACATTATCCTTTTTCTGTTCTGTGTGGCTTTATATCAGGTAAGCAGATCTGGAATTTGAGACTTCTGCTTGATTCCTAACTTCTGAAGGGAAAAGAAAGCACTGCCAAATAAAATCTGTTAGTTTGCAGTTTTTTTGATGCTTTATCTTTGAAATTTTAATCTTTTTCTATTTCTACATTAATTTGCAATTTGTGTAGAAGTTTGCAGAAAAATACATTTCCATGTACTTGTATATTTTTCCCAAAAGCTTATAACCGTCTATAATCTTATGTCACATTCCAGATGCTATTGTGTTTGCAAAAGTGCCTTAGAAGTTTCAAAGTGCCAATATTAAAGATATTTTCAAATTAGTTCATTCCTTGGCTTCAGAAATGCATGCATCTGATAGATTCACATTAAATTACAATAAATAAAACCCCTTATTCCTTATAGCCTAGTCATGTTATTTTAATTCACATATGGGAGAAACTGTCTATGCCTCTAAAAGCAGCTATGATTACTGAGAGTTTTCTTTTTTTAAATTTGTGAGGGTTGCACAAGAAGTTGAAATTTCTCAAGAAAGAAAATAATTGCAGACATACAACATTTATCTATAGATGCATTTTGATATCAATATAAAGACAAATGGACTTTGAAAACTTTGTAGCTCAGTTTGATTTGTTGTGACTCTATCTACTATAAGCCTTCCAGTAGGTTATTTGATTATAATCAATACTAAGGCTACAAAATTAAATTTGTTGGTTCTAGATTCATTATGAAGGATGGCGACGAGTCCTGAAGGGATTTTGGCTGATAAGTATCTCCTATTCGATGATAGTCCTCATTGCTTTATATACTTACCAGTTTGAGATGGTTTCTGCATTTTTCCTAAAAACTTTGGAAATATCAGAGGAAAGGTAAGAACTTTAATTTAAGATTCTATATTGCTATTGTATCTTGAGATTTTCCCCCCAAATTCTGTTGTACAGAAGCAAATAAAGAATTTGCTGCTGGTATTGAAATATAGATGCCAATACTAGATGAAGTCAACAAAATCTCTCAAATCTTCTCCAAATCCAATTCAACTGTGAGCACTTCATGGCACACACATATAGATGTTAGTACAAGTTGTTTTGTTTAATAAGCACTTGTTAAGTGATCATTCAAATGGTCCTGAATGAGGGTGACTTACAACGAGTCCTCAAAGTTCCAGTAATTGAAATGTACTTGCAAACCCAATTTAGACAAATTTAGTGTCATGTTTGATAGGATCGACACGATGGAAACACGACTATCATTCCTTAACAACACAGAAACAAGTTTACTATCATCCCTTAACAACATAGAAACACGTTTAGCATCTCTTGAAAACAAAAATTCAACACAGAAAAGTGAACATCCAATTCAACAACCTCAACCAAATCAAAATTTTATTCCAATTCAACAACCTCAACCACAACCAGTCACCTACTCAGGAAATAACATCTCCTTACTCATCAAAGATGCCATAGAATGAGAACAAAAACGTCCCAATGCTATTTTATTTGGTCTTGAGGACAACAATGAAACTAATGATATTACACAGGTACGCAACATCATCAGCAACTGTCAGACACCAACCATCTCCCCTGAAGAAATCATCAATGTTTCCTGCGACGGCCCTGAGTTCAAGTAAGGTGACGGCTCAGTGGCTCCACGCTTCTGCAGAGTCGTTTGCAAGAACGAGACCAGCAAACGCAAATTCATACATACTATCAACCAAATTGCCAGAAGCAACACCAACTATAACAAACTTCACCCAAGGCCTGACCTATCCACACTACAACGAATCTGCTCCCATGAACTACGTGCTGAACTCAAAACACGCCAAGAGCAGGGAGAAACTGACTTATACTGTACATTGACTACTGCGCTGACTGCATTAAAAGTAAGAATAATGGCCCACGTCTCAACAACCACCACCCCAACAACCAATACTAGGCATGCACACCCCTAACTTCCTCAAAATCCACTGCCTCAGACCTCAAATGCAAGCTACTTAATGCAAGAAGCCTCGTAAACAAAATACCAGAATTCCTCCTCTTACTAAATACAGCTATATTTGACATTATATTTATCTGCGAGACGTGGCTGAATTCATCCCTCCCAGACTCCATTACTACAGTGAGAGACTATCATGTTTACCGGTCTGACCGTGAAATCCGTAGAGGGGGTGGTGTTGCTATCTTCCATAAAACATCCCTAAATCTAAAAAACATTCAAGTTACACAGGAACTTGCTCTTCCTGAGACCATCGTATGCGAGCTGTCCCTAAACACCACATTTCGCTTCTTACTTTGTTACAGAGCCCCTGATTACGATCTTGTACATGCGAACAAACTAACTTCACTACTAACATGGGCAACCTCTTCCCCACACCCTCTTATCTTTCTTGGTGACCTCAATCTACCTCTTATTAATTGGACCCTAAACGAATGTACAACAGAACCAATACATACAACCATATACAATGCTGTTACTAATCTGGATCAACTAGTTACAAACAACACTAGACTCAACAACTGCCTTGATCTCATCTTCTGCAATAGTTTAAACTCAATCTATGGTCTACAAATAAATGAACTCTTTTCCAACAGTGACCACAGCATGATTGACTTTTGTCTCAACTTACAGTATGTCCTTACAAAGACGATCATAATGCCGGAATCCCAAAGTATAACTTTAGAAAAGCCAACTACAACCTCATAACTGATGACCTCTCATCTCTTGATTGGCAAACTCTGTTCACTAGCTGCAACACTGCTGAAGACCATTATAACAATATATTAATGGATATTGGTGTGTTGACACTTGTTATGTAATTGCTAATTTTACAAACTACATGAAGCAAAAAATGTTCAAAAGCTATATTGAACAAAATTTATTGGGAAGAATTTAGAGTTAATTTCCACATATATGCTGGATAAATCTGGACTTTTTAAATAGCTGACTTCTGTCATATCTCAATTTACTTTTATTCTCTATAAAAAACATTCATAAAGCATTTGAAGCTGCTAGTTGAGAGTAATTTCCTTTCTCTACTAGTATTTGCTCTTTGAATACCTTTCATACTGAAAAACATAAATTAATTTTCAACATATCTTTGCATCCTGAATATCTATGGGAACACGATGCTGTTGAAAAGGCACTACGCAACCTAAAACCATCTCTATCTATTGGCCCTGATGGATTATGTGCCTACTTCTTAAAAAAGCTCTCAAACACCATAGCAAAATCTCTTAGCCTAACATATGAAATATCTTTCAAAACCAGTTCCTTGCCTATCTTATGGTTACTAGCCACGGTCATCCCTATCTTCAAAAAGAGTGACCACAGCATAGTTGAAAATTACAGACCAATCTCATTATGTTGTGTCACATGCAAAGTCATAGAATCAGTCATAAACCAATCCATTACCCTCTATTTGGAGACCAACAACCTACTCTCAAACAAACAGTTTGGCTTCAGAAAAAAAAAATTGTCCTGCAATCTGCAACTCCTACACTGCAAAAACATATGGACTTCACAGCTCAACCAGGGTAAAGCAATAGACGCAATTTATATAGACTTCTGTAAAACCTTTGATTCAGTGGTACACAACAAACTACTTCTAAAACTAAAATCTTATGACATTTCTGGTTCCCTGCATAAGTGGATAGCTGTGTTCCTATCAAACAGGCAACAAGTAGTCAAAATAGGGAACGCCCTATCAAACCCTGCACCTGTTAACAGTGGTGTCCCCCAAGGTAGTGTTTTAGGACCCACACTCTTTATACTTTACATAAATGACCTTTGCGATCATATTACAAGCAACTGCGTTCTCTTCGCTGATGATGTAAAACTATTCAACATCACCAACAATGCTGCTACCCTACAAAAAGACCTCAACTATGTGTCAGAATGGTCAAACAATTGGCAACTCCAAATCTCAACCAACAAATGCTCTGTCTGACACATTGGAAAAAAAAATCAGAACACAAAATACAAGCTGGGCGGATACGACCTCATAGACGACCCTCACTCTGTCAAGGACCTTGGAGTACTCATCTCAAATGATCTAAGTGCCAGAGCTCACTGTAACAGAATTGCCAAAAAGGCATTAAGAGTTGTCAACCAAATCTTGCGTAGCTTCTTCTCTGGTAATATTGAACTGCAAACTAGGGCATACAAAACTTTTGCTAGACCAATTCTTGAATACAGCTTATCTGTATGGAACCCGCACTGCCTATCGGACATTAATACAATAGAATGAGTCCAGAGATATTTCACAAGAAGCGTCCTCCACTCCTCTGCTCATAACAGAATACCTTATGTTCAAGCCACCAGACTTGAAATTTTGGGCTTAGACAACTTAGAACTTTGCCGTCTTCGGTCCAACCTAAGTGTAGTACATAAAATTATCTGCTACAATGTCCTACCTGTCAATGAATACTTCAGCTTCAACCACAACAATACACGAGCACATAATAGATATAAACTTATGATAAACCGCACCAAACTTGATTGCAGAAAATATGACTTCAGCAACAGAGTGATCAATGCCTGGAATTCACTACCTGACTCTGTGGTTTCTTCCCCAAACCCCCAAAACTTTAACCTTAGACTGTCTACCGTTGACCTCATAAAATCACATGATTGTAATACAGGTGTTTAGTAACCAGCCTGCAATTACAATGTTGCAGCACCTCGCCATTTGCGATTTACACAACCAAAGGCAATGGACATCATGCTTAAAATGGCATGGGATTTGCTTAAGTTTAGGAACTGGAAGTGCTGGAATTTGAAATTCCAGTCCCAATTCCCATCCTATAGTAATATAGAAGTGGAGGTGGGTTTTTTTTTGTCAACTTCTCAGTCTGATATGCAGTTCTGGTATGCCTTGTGGGAGTTAGATTTAAGGTGTAATAAATTACTGGGAAAAGGGCAGAGGTGGGTTCCTACTGGTTCTAACCAGTTCTTTAGAACTGTTAGTAAACCGGCGATGATGTCACGGAACCGGTTATTTCGGTGTCTCCGTGGGTGACGCCATCGTGGATTTTGCTTCTGTACATGCGCAGAAGCGAATTTTTGCTTCTGCACATGCGCAGTAGCTATTTTTTGATTGCTGCGGGGGCAAAGCACGCACGCACGCATGGCGCAACCCTGAGCAAACCAGCAGCAAAAGGATCCAGAACCCACCCCTGGAAAAGGGCCATATAAACGATGGAAGTGAGCTGAAACAAAGCACAGATATATTTATTATTAGATTGTTTTTTATCCCACCTTTATTACTTTATAAATACTCATGCTGGTGAACATATCTAATACTCCTTTCTCCTCCTATTTTCCCCACAACAATAACCCTATGAGGTGAGGTGAGTTGAGAGAGAAAGAATGTGTTACAGACGGACGGACGTAGCACGGATTTGCATGACCACCGCTGATTGGACGATCTAGCGGCGGGAAAAATAAACCACTGTCAGTGGCCGGCTAGTCTGCCGGAGCTCCTTAAATAGGGAGCCCCGGCAGCCTGCCGGCAGTTCGTACTTAGCGGCTAGGGAATAAAAGGTGCTGAATTATTCCTGCGTCCTGCCTCGTCTTGCTGCGCCCCCTATCTAACACTGGTGACGAAGGTGGGATTCTGAAGAGGACAAGAAGGGACAAAGGAACTGACCATCACCTCGTGGCATCCACGGCCATCTTTACAGCAAGGCATGACCCTGCTCTGGCCAACCTGAGGATGGCTACTCAAACCTCCCCTGCACCAGCATTATTCAACCCACAAGCAGAAGAATGGCACACTTACATGAGTCGGTTCAGGATGTTCCTGGAAGCCAACAATTACCAGGACCTACCAGACAACTGCAAGAGAGCCCTCTTCCTCACATACTGCGGGACAAAGATCTACAAGATGGCACAGACCCTTGTCGCACCCGCTGATATAGAAGCAATCTCATGGACAACTCTACAAAATACCATCCTGGGCATGAAGGACCTAACCCTCCAAAAGAAACTGTTGGTGCGGAGAGGGGTGACTTTTAAGGATGCAGTCAAAGAAGCGAGGGCCGCTGAATCCTCAGATAACTCCGCCGCAGACATCAGGAAGACCAGCGGAGTCCATCGCGCCCGAGAGCCCGACTGGACCACCGAGGTTCCTGACTATGAGGATGAGTGGGAAGAAGAAGAAGAAGCCATCCACCAAGTATATGCGGACAAACGGGTAAGCCAAAGGGGCAGTGACTTTAAGCAACCCCGTTGTTCCGGGTGCATGGGGGTCCATGCTAGAGCAGCTTGCCGATTTAAAGAAGCCATCTGCCGATGGTGCCAACGACAAGGCCACATAGCCGAGGCCTGTAGAGCCACACAGCCGACCCCCTACCAACCCAAACCACCATCGGGACCAGGGAGGCACGGGCAAGCAAGACCCGGATTCCAACGGAACAAACGTTGGGAGGACCACTATCCAGACAACCGGGGGATAAACCAATCCACCGTGGGCCACTCAGATGCGTGTGAGGGTGACAAATACCATGTAATGATTCCCATCGAAGGAACCCCATGCGAAATGGAGCTGGACACCGGGTCATTCTTTATCATAGTGTCCTGGCGAACACTCCAAAGCATCAAGCCAACGATATCCAGAAGGCAACTCAAGCCACAGAATATCAAGTTGAACAACTTCCAGGGAAACAACATTCCCGTGTTGGGGCGAGCCGAAGTAAGGGTTCAATTTAAAGATTTCTGCGGCCGACTTCCCCTGACCGTCGTCGCAAGCGACCAGCCCACCTTGCTGGGCATAGAGTGGTTCAAGCCATTGGGACTTGGCATCACCGGCATAAACCAAATCTGGAGAAACGAGCTAGACCAGCTGCTGGCACAATTCGGGGACATGTTCGACGGGAGTCTAGGTAAATATACAGGGAAACCTATATCATTTAACCTACACCCTAGTGCCGTGATGGCAAACCTATGGCACGCGTGCCAGAGGTGGCATACAGAGCCCTCACTGCTGGCACGCGCACCATCGCCCCAGGTCAGATCTCTGTGGCGTTTCTTTCATGAGTTTCTGTTTCCCTGCAAACAACAAAACAGAAGCTCACAAAAGAAAAAGATCTTACCTCTTGCTGCGCTGCCGGTGTTGGGATGCCCCGCCGGCTAGCTGGTCTTTGGGTCTCTGCTGTGCATGTGCTCATGTCCGCGCATATGCCCGCGCATGCGCACATTCCCTCACCTTTCAGTTTGGGCATGCGCGCGCGCGCAGTTTGGGCACTCGGTGTCTAAAAGGTTTGCCATCACTGCCCTAGTGTTACCCCGATCAGGCTCAAACCCTGGAGGGTTCCATTTGCTCTACGGCCCAAGGTAGATGAGCAATTAGATAAGCTTATTGCCCAAGGGGTCCTGGAGCTGATCGATCACGCCATGTGGGAGACCCCAATAGTCACCCCAATTAAGCCAGATGGATCCATCTGCGTCTGCGTGGATTATAAATGCACTTTAAATAAAGCCTTGCAACAAAGTGCATATCCGGTGCCCGTAGTGCAACATCTCTTACATTCATTGGGGAATGGCAAGGTATTGGACTTGGCCCAGGCCTACCAACAATTGCCAGTGGATGCCGCCACTGCAGAGGCCCAAACGATTGTGGCGCATAGAGGGGCATTCAAATGCAAACGGCTACAATTTGGAGTAAGCGTCGCCCCAGGGCTATTCCAAAGTATGATGGAGTGCCTACTGCAGGGCATTCCCGGAGTAGTCCCATACTTTGATGATGTCCTTATATCCGGAGAATCAAAGGAACAACTCATAGATTAAAGGAAACATAGGGAAGATTCCAAAAGAAGGGACTCAAAGTAAAAAAGGAAAAATGTAAAATCGGCGTAAAACAAGTCGAGTTCCTAGGCTATTTAATCGATGAATGCACCCCACGGAAAGCAAAGTAAAAGCTATAAAAGAAGCCCCAACCCCAAAGGAATAAAACGGAACTGCAAGCCTTCTTGGGACTATTGAACTTTTATAGCATTTTCTTAAAACAGAAGGCAACCGTTGCTGAGCCGCTCCACAGACTACTAGGGAAGATGACCACGTGGATCTGGGGATGGAAGGACAACACATTTGCCGTGGTCAAAAAACTACTCTCATCCGACAGTGTCCTCATCCAGTATAATGGGACTCTTCCCTTAATATTGACCTGTGATGCGTCCCCATTTGGAGTCGGGGCCGTCCTCAGCCATCGGTTACCAAATGGCTCAGAGGCACCCATTGCCTACTACTCTAAGACATTGTTCCCAGAGGACAGAAACTACAGCCAAATCGACAAGGAAGCGCTGGCTGCTGTTGCAGGGACCAAACACTTCCACGAATACGTTTATGGGAGGAGATTCAAACTCATCACCGACCATAAACCACTTCTGGGACTCCTCGCAGGAGACTGGCAAACCCCGACCTACATGTCACCCAGGATGACAAGATGGTCTATTTTTCTAACAGGATGTGACTACAAACTAGTGCACCGCCCAGGCAAAAGCATCAGCCACGCAGATGCCCTCAGCAGATGCCCGATGCCTGAATTCATGGAAGACCCAGCCCCCATAGCTCAAGTACTGTTAATAGACATTGGCATGGCCAGCCCAGTCACATCCAACAAGATTGCAGTATACACCAAAAAAGACAGAGTGTTGTGCAAGGTTTTGAACTGGGTGTTGAGGGGGTGACTGCAAGAAAAGCCGGGGGACGAATTTACAAGCTTTTATAATAAACAACTAGAATTGTCAACCCTTAAGGGGTGCCTACTATGAGGGAAGAGAGTTGTTGTACCTCAAGAATTGAGGAAACAAGTCCTTGAAACATTACATGTGGGGCATCTGGGAATCGTGCGCATGACAGCGTTGACCCGCAGCTGTATTTGGTGGCCAACTTTGGACCGAGACATTACGGAATGGGTGGCTACCTGCATGCCATGCCAGGAGACAAGACCAGCCCTACCTCACGCACCCATACAGGAATGGGAAGTACCCAAGGGACCCTGGTCAAGAATACATATAGACTTTGCCGGACCTATGGGGGGACAAACCTTCCTGATCGTGGTGGACGCCTATTCCAAATGGCTGGAAGTAGTCACCATGTCAACCATAACCACAGAGGCAACTATTCGAGCGTTGCAGAAAATATTCGCAATCCATGGCCTACCCGACATCCTAGTCTCGGACAACGGCTACAACTGACAGCCAAGACCATGGAATCCTTCCTGGCAGAGCAGGGCATAAGGCATGCTCTGGTGGCACCATTCAGCCCGGCGAGCAATGGGCAAGTAGAACGGATGGTGAGACTGACCAAGGAAACAATCACCAGAATGGGACTGGGGAACTGGCAAGAAAAGATTGACCAGTTTTTACTAGCGCAGCATATCACACCCTGTGCAACCACCCACAGAAGCCCAGCCGAGCTATTAATGGGACGGAAATTAAGGTCCTGACTAGATAGACTGCACCCTAACTATCACCCCGAGACCCCCCTGGACTCAGCCAGGCAGACCAGATCATTCAAAACAGACGATCTGGGTTTTGCCAACAACTATGCAGGGTACCCGACTTGGGTGAGAGCTAGGATAGTGGCCGTCAGAGGACCCAAATCATATAAGGTAGAACTGGATGATGGCCGAGTGTGGAGAAGACACATCGACCAACTCCGAAGTAGACTGGGAGACTCCTGGGTGAGACAACCAGACAGCCAGGAACTCCAAACAGACCCCAGACAAACCCGAGAACAATGCGAGTCTCCACCCCGCGGAGCATACAAACCAACCAGCAGGGAAACCACCACCAGCGAGCCAGCCCTGACTAGAGGAATCCAGGACACCCTACTCTCAAGCCCGAGGGAAGAGCGCGGAAACTTATCTGGAGGCGCCGACATCCCGCGAAGTAATCCAGGAACAGAGGACGGAGGAACCAGGCCGGAGACCGCCACGCCAAGCAGAGAGTTCCAGGAGGTTCCATTACAAAATCCAGGAGAGACAGCAGGCCTGACTGCACAGGCCGCTGCCACCAGAATGACTGAGCTGCGCAGGTCCAGTAGGAACATTAAACGCCCCACCTACCTGCGTGATTACGTTACTTTCGTGCATCACTGATTGAACAAGCCTCGATCTAGGAGGGGAGGGGTGTTACGAATGGACGTAGGTAGCACGGATTTGCATGACCACCACTGATTGACCGATCTAACGGCGGGAAAAATAAACCACTGTCAGTGGCCGGCTAGTCTACCGGAGCTCCTTAAATAGGGAGCCCCGGCAGCTTGCCGGCAGTTCATACTTAGCGGCTAGGGAATAAAAGGTGCTGAAGTATTCCTGCGTCCTGCCTCTTCTTGCTGCGCCCCCTATCTAACAGAATGACTGACCCAAGATCACTTAACTGGCTTTCGTGCCTAAGGTAGAACTAGAACTCATGGTCCTCTGGTTTCTAGGTTAGCACCTTAACCACTACACCAAACTGGATTTCATAGATATATGCATGTATATATGCCCTGTTAGGTTATACAAAGTGTCAGGTAGGAATTGCTTACTGAGATTAATAATATGGCTATGGGAAATTTTAGCTACAGTCCCAAGATGTTTTTTGCTGTTATTTAGTGAGGCAATTCAAACAGCTAAAAATAAAGTAACTGCTCAATTCATGATTGTTACAGCAAGGCTGGCTATATCACAACATTGGAAAAACCCAGAAGCTCCATTACTAGACATCTGGTATGAAAAATTATGGAAAAATGTTGGTAATGGAAAAAATGACATTTAGAAGATGGGAGGTGTTGGAATGTATCAGAAAAGTTACTTTTGTTTCAATTGGAGGAAAAGTAATCCTTTTGGCCAGGGGTGGGTTCCAAAATTTTTTACTACCACTCTGTGGGCGTGGCTTAATTTTGTGGGAGTGGCTTGACGGCCATGTGACCGGGTGGGAGTGGCTTGACGGCCATGTGACTGGGTGGGAGTGGCTTGGCGGTCGTGTGACCGGGTGGGAGTGGCCAACTTGTAAAATGTGGTGAAAAAAGTGACTTATGACCATTTTTCACACTTAACGACCATCGGTCGTTAAGTGTGAAAAATGGTCATAAGTCACTTTTTTCACTGCC